>VUQG01021161.1:0-30594 GCA_015106755.1 Etia nguti | reverse complement strand
ACAAAAAGAAGAAGAAGAGGGAAAAAAAAAAAAAAAAAAAAAAAAAAAAAATCACTTTACATGCATATTTCCCATCACATTACACTCAGAAAAGCAACATAACTCTGAAAGCCACAGAACGAGGGATATCCGAGTGCCACAAACATCTCCACAACATCAATAAAAGTGTCAGGAGGAGAGCGCGCAGGCTCCATTTCAGGGTTATTTCAAGCTATAAAGAGGCTGACCGAGCTCAAAGTATGACCGAGCTTCTTTGTTGTGCTTTGCCCTGTGGCAAATCCACCAAATAACCACATAAGTGAGGAAGGATAAGCCTGCAGCTGTTTTATCATGGTTACTATACAATCCTACGACCTACAATAGACCTTCTGTGCTACCCCTGATTTCTTACTCTGTGTTCACTCTCAGCACAGCCTGTAACAGCAGGTCTGCAGGTCAAGGTCAGCATGAATATTCATCACTTGTTAAGTTATTCATCAGCGTCCAGCATTACATTTTCCATATTTTCAGAACATGTTAAGAGTTTTACTGGACCATTTTTTCATTACATCACATACTCCTAGCTGGCTCCATCTATAAAACATAACTTATTAGTAGATGTGTATTACTAATATAAATGAGAAAAACTAAGTAGTTAGTAAAGCTTTGAGATAAATGTAGTTTAGCACCTTGTGCACCCTTTACGCTCGCCCTTGCATGCTGCTAGAAATAGAGACACGAGGCCACTTAAAATAGAGCCGACTTTATTATTTTTTAAGGAATCTGTGTCGAGCTCCACGGAGCTGATGAAGAGGACAGGAAGTCAGATGCACAATCAGCAGAGAGAATCCACTCAATTTTCAAAATAAAAGACTCCATGCAGACTAAGTTCTTCTGAAACACTTAGAATATGATTTAAAAGCTGGAACAAAACTGCATCAGAGTCATGACACCAAAGACACACACCTGGTGTGTTTTGGGGGTAAATCTCCAGCAAGAATCTACAAGAATTTGCCAAATTTACAGATGGAAACCAAACAAGACGTCTGTCTGTTTACGGGCAGATTTCATTTTATTTTCCTTTCCAATCCCACAGCTTTGTCACTGTAAAACAAACAGGAGTGGATGGGAGCAGCTGAGGAAAGAAAAACACTTTTCTTCATGTTCAAGCTTGCTGATCAGGTAACACCTGATGTAAAGGTTTAGATTGTGATCAGTTTCAAGCCACATTGTCAAAATGTTCTTTAATGCACGTCTGCGTCAACTCTAACCCTTCTGAACCCCCACGACCTGGTGTGGATGTCCCTGGGAGACTGATGGATCAGCTCAGAGAGAAAAAGCCCACCACCATCAAAACTGCAGAGCAGGACATAAGTGTATAAATGCTGACATCGTCGTCGGACTCTTGCGTAGGCGAGGCCGTAGCTCTTAGATTCAACACAGACTTACAGAATTTAAGTTCAGCACCATCTTCAGCGATGTCATGTAATCTCAATTTTCAGGCTGTTCTTATAAAAGCAGTTCATGCAGATCTACATTCAGTCACAAATGTGAAAGAAACACTCACACTGGTGCCTCTTCGCCTTCTCGCTGTATTTTCGACGACTGTAATAAACGTTTCCTTATTTCAGTACCTCAAACACTTCATTTAATGTTAAAACCGGCTGATACCAGCACGAAAAGCAAAGCAAGCAAAAGTTTGATTCACAGGTGAACTCAACTGCAAGGAGCCGGCCAATCAGTGTGCTCGATGTACTTTTTAAACTCAGGCCATCAAGTTCTTTTGAACCTGCACGTGCTGAACAAACAGCGTAGAAACAAGATGACGTGAACTATCAGACACACATTTCAGCTTCAAGCTTTCACATTTGGGCAAAAGGGTCAGTGAAAACAACAGGACAGTAACAGGTTCAACAAAAGTGTAAATATAACTACTCTTTGGCATCTTCATGTGTTTAGACACCAAAGACGGTAAAACAGATGATGGTGAATATCTTCAATGTCTCTAGCCCGCTATAATAAAGGCCTTTTGGCACCTGTTGGTCTAATAATCTGTTTTCTTTTTTAATAACAAATAGATGACTCCTCACTCATAAGGACAAAAGTGTAAATGAAAATCCAATAATTAACACTGTTCTTCAAAATAAAAGCCCTGATAAGAAAACTAGCAGGCCTTAAACCCAGGGGAGAAACTTCTCTCTTTTAAAACTCCTCAGAACTGCAGTATTTTAAAACTGCGTGGGCGGGTCAGGTTTAAAATCAATATAAAGACAAACTCAAAGAAGGAGAAAGCACAGGTAATAAGATGACTCTGATTACACAATTTTAGTCAGACTGAGCTGCTTATTTCACAATTACATACTATTATTATGGAACAAAGTTTAAAACTTGGACTTTACCATAACTTGAGTCTATTGTGACATTTAAAAACACATATTTAAACACTTCATGCCGTGGTGGAAAAAAAGTGCCTTACAGCACTTCATTTAAACAAATATTTATACAGGAGTGCCCTCACTTCTTTATGTTTTTCTCCCTGAGGAGCCAAACGTTCTGCTGGAACAGTTCTCTAGCATTATAAAGGTCTTTCAAAGTTTTTCTTTGGACTTTGGCTGCTCTTTCACTCCATTTCAGGCCAGTTCATGTACCCGACCACTTTCAGAGGAATCTCTCTTCAGGTACTTTGTTGTCTGTCACAAAAACATCACTTTTTCTGATTTGTTTAGCTGAATATATATTTTTTTTAAATGCAGAAGACATTTCTTGCACTATTAACCAAAGTCTTGTCATTTCTTGACATGTTGCACAGTGTGTCCTCAAAGAAAGAAAAAAATTTAGCAATCCAAATTTAAAACTTCTGGTTCGATCACGGTCAATATGTACTGAGGCGAGGAGAGCGGGACAACAGTGAGTGTCTGCAGCCACTGGGGGCTCCTGTCATGGTCTCAGGATGCATTTCATCCAGTGGTGTTGGCAATGGTCAGAATTATAAACACAGACGTTCCATCAGATTGTGAGTCGCCATGCAATACCATACTGGAAAGCCATGATCCCAAACACACTGTCAGTGCAGCAAAGACATACATGAATATAAAAACTGAGAAAGGACGACTATCAGTCATGGATTCACCTCCTCAGAGCCCAGTCTCAACAGCACTGAAGCAGTGTGGGATCATGTTGACAGAACAGAACAAAAGACAAACATCCAAAGAAAAGCTTTGAATGTCTGCAGCTTGGAGGACTTTTTAAACAGTGCTCAGATAACGTGTTTCAAACTCCTTAGAACTGTACAAACTCTGATTTTGCCTTATTTATAATTTAATTTTTAATAATTCGCTGCACACATTTCCCATTATTCCAGAAAAACACAAAGGAGTGAGGTGTAACTCAAGACTTTTGTTGTATATTGTCCTGTATACTGACAAATTCTAGGACTCCATTAAAGGGAAGAAATAAGTAAACTAAACTAAAGAGTGAGAATCCGACACAATAGTCCTTGACTCTTAATATCTTGTTTTAATGGTCAGAGTCTAAACTAAGTGCACTATTTAAATTAAGAGGAACTGTAAGGACGTATATCCAGGCATCTTGATTCGTATGAAAACAGACCTCCAAGTTTTCCAACAGCTACTTCCCTCTGGCAGGTCAGGGTCACCAGTACCTCAGACTTCGAGCCTACTTCTTTGAGCTTCTCCTAATATCTCAGGAAATGAGCGATCGTATCACTGCTCCGCTTTACCAGTTGTTCCAGGAGTGAGTGTGTCATGTTCGAATGACCAGACCACACCACACCGCTTCACAGGGCCGAGCTGAACAAAAGCCAGCCCCCACACGGATACTTGGGCATATTTAGAATATAATTATCCCCGGTGTCTGTTAATTTGGAAAATATTCGCTGCGATTATTCCCCGGAATGGAGTCAGGCGCTGCTACGCAATACTGCTAGCTCCCATTAGCCTCTGAGGCTCGATTAGCCTGGTAGCTTCGTCTGCTGCCCGGACGCTGGATGGGCCAGCTTCAAATCAACGCACAGCCTCTATGTGACCCACATTTATCAATCGCTTACACACAGGTGTGGTACTGGGAATGTATTCAACATAAAGGCTGTCTTCTTACAGTCAAAGGCAGAGGCCGGGACAGACTAACAGCCTGGTGTAAAATGGCAGCCTAGCTCCTCGAGCTTCTCAATAATGAGTCAGGAAAACAGTTCGCTAACCGCCTAGCATTAGCGTGCTGGCTCTCCGCTTAGCAAGCTGAGAGAAAAAAATCTCCCCCGGCCCAGCTGTAAAATGTCACCTTACCATTTTAAGGCAGTCCCAGTCACTTTGTAATCGCCGGATGACTTGTTTTTGAGGCCCAAAATCGGTGTCCCACCGCCGTCTCTAAGTGTGTTGCTGTCGGTTGCTAACTACGACTGCTCCGCTGCTTCGTTCGCACAAAGATCAGCTCACAGCGCCGCGGCCAGCGACTGACGCTGCCTTCAGGCTCCCTCGGAAATACGCACAGCACCACCGACACACGCATGCACTCTTTATTATAAAGGAATACTAGGACTAAAAAATATGGACGTTTTTTTCTGCCACTAAAAAAAACATGCCAGACAGAGGTTAGTCAAAATTTCAACCAACTGACTCAAAGCTGAAATTTTAAAATAATAACTTAAATTTTTTTTACTTAACTCTGCCTGGCAGTTTTTTCTGTAGCTGAAAAAATACTTTATAAATAACATTGTGAAAATAATATTGGAATGGGTTTTTTTTCCCAAGAGTTCCATTCTTAGAAACAAGTCCAGAATATTCCAAAATGAAGTGAAAACACTATTCCAAAATAAAGCTGAAATGCTACTCACGAAAATAGATGAAATACTAATAATACAGTCTAATAAAATCCAAATACTAACAGTAAAGTCAAAATGCTTATGATTTACTCCCTGGTCATTTGGATAGATGTGTATCGGTGGTTTGGTATGCAATACTATACCAGTTCAAATTGTGAAATACTCCTTTGTATCTGCAGTTATAACATCTGGAGTTCCACAAGGATCTATGTTGGGGGCCTGTTTTTGTTGTTGTTGTTGTTTTTGTTTTTAACATTCTTCTTTCCATCCAGTAAGCCTGGTGAACTCAAACCAAGGACCTTCTTGCTGCAAGGCAATGCTGCTAACTACTTTTAACCAATTTTAAATTTGACAAACAAATAGGTGCTGAGGTTGAGAACACTTTCTTCTAACTCTAACAACCTCCAAAGATGTGGGGAAAACATGCCTGTTACAGACTGAACACCGTTTTTGTCAAACATTTACCACCTGCTGATCTCTGAAACTGTGGATGATGGACAGTTTATTGTTGTGTTTTTTAATGCAAGTAGTGCGACTGTGTGTTACAGGTGAGCAGATCGATCCAGATATTGATAGTATCAATACCAATGCTGGCGCTGGTATCGGATCGATACTTTGTTTCTGTCCTTTAAGTTCAGCATGTAGCCCACAGAATTGTGTTCAATTGTATTAAATAAATCAGTATTGGTATCAGCAATACTGGCCCTGTATTTATTTGGTATCGTGTTTAATGTAAAGAAACAACTGATTTTAGTTTATGCTGAACTTCAGTATAACTAGCAATGGGATGGGGACCCAGAGATTTTTTGATTTTGAAATGGGTTGCACCACTCTTGACTTGGCTAAACTTAACCATAACCATTACCCACTGGTAAAATGCTGCCCCTTGGTGGTGAAAGCTATAGTTAAATTCTGCAGAGAAAAATCACATGGAGTACCTTTAATGACAGTTTCATGTTATGCTAAAAACAGTGATGTATCCAGATTTTTCATGTTATGCTTGCAAACTGATGGGACAGTGTGCTTATTGAATGGAATGAATGGCTGTGTATACATTTGATTTTAAAGTATGCTTTGTTTTTTAAGCTTTTTTTTTTTTTTGCATGCATGTTTGATTTATATTACTGTACCCACAGCTTGTATCTTGGCTGTGTTTTTGTATTTTATATCGTAGTCAATATAGTGCATACCTGCCAAAGAGACTGCAGATGGAGATTAGCTTGGAGCTAAATCTGGTACAAGGCATTTTCCTGTTGTGTGGTCAGTGATTTTGTGCAGGCTCTGTAACATGCAAAAAAACAAACAAACAATGAAACTAAAGCTATCCACCAGGCTGCTGTCAGCCTGGTCAAGCTTAACATGGAGTCTTTTTTTTTAAATTAAACATTAATCTGTTCTCTACAGCAGAAAACACAGAAAAGACAGCAGAACTGCAAGTGCTAAAATGCATGTACGATACTTTATTTGCAGTTTTTGGAAATGTGCTTGTTCAGCATGTGGTTCAAATATAACGAAGATCCAAATCCTAAATGACTTTAATTTAAATGATTTCAAACATGCATGTGTAGGCTTCAAATCTGATAAAAAACAGTTTGAAACACTGGTGTTTTTATCCAAAAGTCAAGTTTTCAAAGATTTAACTGATTTAAAGTTAATATTCTTTGTCTCGTCTTTATATAATAGTTCTTACTTTAATTACATTCCTTATATTTTCTCATTAAAAATGACCCGAAATTAGAACAAAAACAAAAACAAGCGAAAACATTCTAACGCTGAAATGTCTGAGCCTCCCTGGATCCTTTGAATGCTGCACCTGAGCCACAGAGTAGCCTCCCTATAAGGACTACAATCATGGCCGCACAAAACAATTACAGCTGCTTCCGCTACAGCTGTCACGCATGCGCAAAGGTCAGTTTTAGTTGCCGTATGACACATTTTAATTATGCATGCGTGATACAGAAGCACGATGCTGACATTTAGCTCCCTGCCCTTTAATGTTTGTATGTGAAGGTTGTGCAAAGAATTTAAATGACTCATTTGACTCGCATTTGACTGATTCTAATGAAACATTATAAAAATAACCACAGTCCTCGGGTTCACTGTGCTGTGATCATTCTTCATGATGGTGTTTTCCTACAGGGATCTGAACGCTCTCCAGTCACCTTTCCTCTGTGTGCAGTGTGGTGGTCAGTCATCATGGTCTACCCACCCTGTGCACTGCCACAGCCTCTGAAACAGGCAGAACACGACCTCTGCTGGCATGGGAGGAAACACAAGCTTGGATTCTAGCAAGGACAAGTCCTCATCAAAGTCAAAGGGAAGGTGAATCCTCCCCGACGATGTCCACTGATGCTCCTGCTTCACTTTTATCAGTAAATCCTGAGACACAGGAGGTAAATTAAAGCTTCAGGTGTCACTAATTCTTTGCATGTGTACATACACAGATGTATGAAGTTTTACAAAATCTAAAGAAAAAATCCCCCTCTCACCTCCAGGTGGTGTTGTGTGTGTCTTCTCCAAGCTTGTATCAACTACCACCTGACAATTTGAGTTTTTTATGTTTCTATAGCAGCCAGATGGTGGAGATTTCTACTGCAGCTGGGCTGCAGGTAACTGAAACTGTTCATTTATAAAAGATTTTAAAAATTCTAAATAGAAATAATCACTGGTCAGATTCAGCAACCAGGGCCTCCACCCCAGACTGCTGCCCGATCCACGAAGCACCAAACCCCTACGACCCCTCCTGTGGGTGGAAATCATCAATCCGGACATGCCTCAAACACCTCGTAGGTGAGGCGTTCCTGGTCTTACCTCTGAAACGTCATTGGAGGCAGTTTCAGAGTCGTGGAATAACACCAGATAAACTTTCCGATCTTCATCTCGAAGATGAGCTTTTCCAAATGTCAAAGAGCGCGAGTGCTGCTTTCCACACTGAGCTGTGATGTTAACGAGTGGAGAGTGGCATGATGCATTCACAGGCCACACCTCACAGTTGGTCAGAAGCGACACCTGTCTGAGACTTTCCTCAGAATTAAGGAGTGTTACGTGAAGTTTGTAGCACACTTTTTTATTTCTGGTGTTTGCAGCTTGAACACACGGACTCGGTTTGTTGGACACATAGCTGCAGATTTAATGAAAACTTCAAATAAAACAAAAAAAAGGTAAAGAAAATACAACAAAATCCTACATAGAAAAATGAATCTTACCAAACACATTCAACAGGTGAAGGATTTGAGTACCTGTGAGCAGTGAACCACCTTCTCTCTGTGTGTTAGCACAAAACTGTTTATATTTATCACACTCAGGCCAGAGATGGTTGCATAGTTTGAGCTGCACATATAAGATTCCCCTGAGCTCCATGATACTGACGTGATGGCAGAAACCTCAGAGGAAGATGTTTGAATCATCGACCTGTTAATAAAGTTATTTTCTTTTTAAACTTTGATAAAAAAAAATGTTTTCATTTGACCACAAAGCTACTCACAGAACTTTGAAATGCCTAAACAACCATCAACAAACCACTATATGACAACAACGATGACATATGTGAGCTCTGATATTTGTTTTTCATCTATATATATTTCACTAAAAATACTTTATTTAAAGTTTGCTCCTTAAATATGTGATTTCTGTGTTTCAGCTGCAGCGAGGAGTTGAGACGGGAGGAGACGCTCAGCTCGTCAGGACGGACGTTTCCTCCAACACCGGCTTCTTCATCTGAAACGACATCGAGACAAAAAGTAACAGAACGGTGGCTTTAACGAGAAAAGCATTTTCTCTCTGAAATCTTCAGTCCGCTGCCGTTTGCTGTGATCGTACTGATATAACAACAAATAAGAAGTATGGATGCTCTACATCATCACTCTCATGTATCCAGGATGGTGACCTGCTGGATGTTCAGAGTTTAAATGAGCTCAGACAGAGCAAAGAACTGCGTTCACTGATCTCATGCAGCGATCTCCACCACAGAATCAGCTGTTTTTAATGCAGTGATGGCTGAGAGCCCGGGCACCACCGACAGAGAATTGTCCGAGTATTTTAATAATATTATGAACCGCAGATGATAATTAACTACACTCACCACTTCATTAGGTAGCCGCTCAGTGTTTATTTCTACTCAGCTGCTTGTTGCCAATCACGTGTGAACACTTCAGTGGATTTAAATTCAAACTAAGCATCAGAACGAGGACTAAAGGTGTATTTCAGAAACTGCTCATCTGCTGCGATCTTCCCACACAACCATCTCTGAGGTTTACTGGGAATGGTCCAACAAAGAAAATATTCAGCAAGCAGCAGTTCTCTGGGTGAAAATGCCATGATAGTAACTCGAATAATCACTCACTACAGCCAAGGTCTGCAGAAGAGCATCTTTGAATGCTCCACACGTCAGACTTTGAAGCAGCTCACCAGAGCATTGTTGCTAACCTTGTCCATCCCCATATGACTCAGTCTACTCGTCTTCCCACAGGATAACGCGCCACGTCACAAAGCTCAAATCACCTCTAATAACTGTTTTCTTGAACATGACAATGAGTTGCCTGTAATCTGGACTAGACTGTAGACTGAAGGAGCAGGAGATTCACATCATGGATGCCGGGCCAACAAATCTGTGTGATGCTTTCATGCCAATAAGGACAGATGAATGTTTCCAGCTCATTGTTAAATCTCTGCCGCAAAGAACTGAAGCAGTTCTGAAGGCAAACGGAGGTCTAAGCTGATCAAATGAGCGAGTGTATCAATCAGAGAGCGTTTGTTCCAACACTTTTAAACATGTTACTGGTGTCAAATTCAAAAAAAGAACAGATTAAAAAAAATAATAATCTTAAAGATCTTTAAGATCCCATCTTACAGACCTCTCAGTGTCGTGTTATCCCAGCAGAGCAGTTTGCTCTCTGATTGCAGGTTTAGTCCCAGTTCTTGGTTTCTATAAGTAGACTGGGAAGCCGAGCCTTTCTGTGTTTAATGTACTTTACTTCTATTGTTTCCAGTTAAACGTGAGCTTTGAATACTTTGCAAATCCACTTCAAGTGGAGATATTTATCTGAATTCAGGAGCGGGACCACACCTCATTCACGCCCCTTCTGGCCCTCAGTCTATATATGCCCCCTTCACTAATACCTGCTGTTCTCATTTTCATGCCCCACCTTCCCGAGCTTTTTTCCTTATCTTTTCATTCATTTCTCATTAGTACATGGGGATCGGCCCGGCCTGGAGCTGCTGCCAGTCCCCTCCCCAAACCGCAGCACCAGTTCACAATCCCTCATCAATCATCGTTCATCGTAACTGAGGATGTGTTCCCAGCTAGTGAAAGGTTTTATAAGAAATGAACCAGATCGCCAGGTAAGTTAACGTGAATGTTTTGGTTTGTTTTTCTTCTCTGCGTTTCAGGACGTTTCCTGTTTTGTGAGACGGCGGTGCCTTTGAATCCCACGTGGGATGGACCAGGTGTTCGACATGACAAACAAATAAGAAAATCAGCCGTCAGACCGGTTTCTGCTTCTTCTTTGCCAGCATCATTTCCTGCTGCTGCTTCGAGCGTACTTCCTCCAGACTCATGCAGCCACCTGTTAGCATACAAACAAACAGTCAGAGAAAAAAACAGCTTTAAATATGATAAACACTTTTTGATCCGCAGGTTCCGCCTCCTCACCAACACTGCTGGGGTTAATGGAAACGTACGCCATCGCTCGGCTCAGACGCAGCTCCTCTAAAGCGGCGAGCTCCGCCTCCGCCTCTGCTCAGCCAATCAGACGTCACAAAAAATTTAGCAACAACAGCAAAAACAATGACTTTAACAGCTTTGAGACAACGCTGATGAAATACAACTCACTTTTCTGGATCTCTCTTCTCTTCTTGGGGTTTGGGGGGATGACGGTGAAAGCTTTGTTACTGAAACAGGAAACACAAACTCTGGTTTACGCTCTTTATTTCACTTTCCACGACCTTTTAAACACAAACACAGAATATGGCAGAAAAAGTGTAAAGAAGAGAAAAATTGAATCTCAAATCAACCGTTAAAGAAGAAAAGCTGCAAAAGAACAAAACAGGAAATAAATAAATGAGACACAGAGATGAAGCAGGAAGGCATCCACATCTTCCTGCTCTCTGGTTTAACACAGTTAGTTGGATCTGCAGATCAAGTAATAACATTTTATAAACCACTGGCTACAGACACGCTTCAGAAATCTCTTATCAAACATAAACTCTGATAAAACTACAGAAACAAATCCTGCTTCTCTTCTGATAGATGGGAGGGTACACGCCACAGTTCTGCCTGCGCTGGATTGTGGTCAGGTTGTTTATATAGTCGCAGCCACAACCAGGCCGAGCATAAAGGCTCGAGTTGTCTCAGCCAGCGAAACATTTCAACAGGATGCCACACCCGAGATTCAGATTGTTTTATTTAAACAGAAAGAAAACAAAAAAAGTTTGGAGGAGACTGAGCCAGCCGCGCAGACGCACCTGCTCAAGGTGGTAAAGTGAGAGAACTAAACAATGAGATGAAGCCCTGAAAACAAAACAAACCACCAGGACCTTCATCCTGAAAGGAAAGAAAAACAAAGTCCCACAGAGGAGGAGCAGGAATCTGAAGATGCCCAGCCTCCTTTAAGCAGGGGCAGGACAATCATCCGTTACTCTACCAGGTGCACCTGAGAGCGAGGGAGGAGAGGGTGGAGTGTGTGTAATGATCCGCTTCTTCATTCACCTTAAAACATCCTCTACTATTCTTTCCTCCCTCCTCACTGAAGGAGGGAGAAGGCCGGATGGTCTTCATTAGTGAACAGAAATAAGCAGCACAGCAGGATTTTTATTTACGAGTCTCCACTGAAAGTATTCTCTGATCTTTGATTACATTTAAACTCATATTTTATCGTTTCACTGGAAAATTTTAAGGTGTATTTATGTATTCGTCCACACATTTTTATTATGTGCCTGTGTATTTTATCTCCTTGCTCTCTTAAACTGTACGTGTCAAATTTTGGCTATGTTGCAGGCAGGATATGGACCCAAATTCAGGACTCAGGAAAGACAGAGTGAATTTAAAACGTGCCTTTGATGCTGGTAATTTACAGCACAGAAAAACATGCAGAGCTGGGAATCTGAAAAACTCCAGGACCTCAGGGTGAGGAAACACACAACCACAAGGGACGACTCAACAAAGGACAAGAGGAGACTGAGACGGTTTCTACAAACACGGGATAACGAGGGGGATGAGTAACAGGTGGGAACACACCCGGGGATGACTAACAGAATGACTGTGTGGGAAATTAAACTAACCAATAGAGGCAGAGGACATTAACCGCCAAAATAAAACAGGAAGAGCAACAATAGAACAGGGAAAACACGAGTAACTCGACACAAAGAGGAAGAGGACACGGAAACAAAACACAAGCCAAAGTGAAACCAAGAGCAAAACTAGAGCTGAAACTAAAACCAAACGAGGAAACACAAAACACAAAAACCGGACTCAAAGAAAGACCCAGGACTGTTAAACATGACCTCTGAACACAGAGCTCTGTTGAAAGACACCTTGATCCCAATGAGATAACCTGTTTAAATAAAGGATTAAATAATAAAAATAATCCACAAAACATCAGCTGCAGCTCTAATGTGAGCCCCTTTAGAATAACTGAACTCCTCCATTTTCTCCAAGCATGACCTGAGGAAGCTAATTTCCCTCCTGTGGCCTGCTCTCTCTGTACGCTGTCTTGATGGATCTTTTAATTCCTAAATTGCCTCTGAAGGAAAGAGGAGGCTGCAGGAGGTGCTAAAATCAAAGATGCACAGATGTGGTACGCAGCTGGAAAACAGAGGGAGGAAGACCCTACAAATGAGGTGTTACCTTGAATTTAGAAGCTGTTATATTTAAGGTGCTGGGGGAAAAAGACAAAAACAAATGTGTGAATTTTTTTAATCCAGAAAGAAAAGAAACAAACTCCTGTGGAGATGTTGGGAACGTTTTCTGGAGCCTGCCAGGTGTAAAAATATCATATTTGAACAACTCGGGTCTTATTTGTGCTTCAGATCTAAACCCCAAATCTGACACCCGGCCACACTGTGTGCTGCTGCTGCGACTCTGACATGCAGCAGTTCACTTGCAGCGCTGTTCTGCCAGTTGGTGGTAAAACATGCAGGGATTAACCTGCTGCACCAGATGGCTACGTGAAGCTGGATACTGCAGGACTACACGTGAACGTCTTCCCCTCCAAACACTGACCTGCACGCACCCTCGGAGAGAGAAACCCAAACATTCAGCGTACACGAGCAGCTGTTTTAAATCTGAGGGGAGATTAATTGTCCCAATTCAATAAATTAAAACTTCCAGATTCATACTAAATTATTTCTATTATCTCAGAATTTAAAAAAAGAATCAGAGAAAAGAAAAACTAGCACTGTAAAACAAAAGTTATGCAAACATCCAAAGGTTTTTCCAAAGACAGCAGATGTCTCAGGCTATAAGACAATATACTACAAAATCTATGTTTCTATCTTTAACATGAAACATTCATAAAACAGAGAAAATGGGCATTAAATGCAAAAGCAATACATATGAATGCACTCATATGACATAATTCACAGTCCCATCTCCTCAGGTCTCAGTTTTTACTCCATCTTAGTCCCGCCCACCAAACATGCGAGAGGAGTTGTCGAGGTAACGGAAAGAAAAATTATACTTCCTGCCTTCAGAGTCTCATTGTAAAGCAGTTAAATATAATATGTTTGGCACAGCTGCGCTACAGCCGGATTTTATGACCTCATATGGAGGATTGAGCGATCCTGACATATTTTTATTAAATTTACAACATCGCTCAATGTGACAAGATAATCTCCACTGAACGCTGGCTCTCACAGTGAGTCAGTCCCCACTGACTGCCACGTCCAGCTTTACAGCAGAAAGAAGCCTCTATAATTTCCTTCTTCATTTACACTGTGCAGGTGATTTTTGTCACTAATGCAAGTCATTGAACTGGATCTGTGGACTGTGTTGGTGCTGCTGTTGTCTTTTAAAGCATAAATAAATACAATTAGCTTACGATTAATCTGCTTTTCTGTTTGGTTCAGACCATCACAGGAGTTTTAATGAATGAAATTCTAGTATTTTGCTTGGATATATTTGGCTGATATTAGTGTTTATGTATTTCTCGTACAAATATGGTAATTTCTTGCATCAAAAGCTCAACAAAAGTCCAAGAACTTCAAATATAATAAAAGAAAACATCAGACTTTCTGACTTCCTGTCCCTTCCTGTGTGGTAAATAATTTTCTTCTGGAAGATTTCATCGTGCTTTTAATAGGAGATGCTAAAATATCCGATACTATTGTTCCATTTTTTGATTTTTATAGTTTCTGATGCTGCTTTCCTGTGAGTATGAGTGATGTCACAGACTTCTGATAGCATCACCTTCAACCAACACAACCAGCTGCTTCTTGTTTAGGCTTTAACTTCAATCCAAACATAATGGTTTGGAAATGGGTGGTTGCTTACATCTTTTCTATACAGTCTACATCTAAATCTGCAGCATCCCCTCTGTGGAGTGATTTAACATTATTTTGTGCATAAAAACATTTTTCTGTGCTGTTTTTACTACACTCAGTAGGATATTTTAAATTGTGCTTTATTTGTTTTTATTGTAGTCTATTTAATTCTATTGAGCTACTTCTATGATTGTTGTGTTTAACTTTATATTGTAGATGCTGTGATAGATATTACAGTTGTTATAATAATAATAATAATAATAATAATAATAATGATGATGATGATGATGATGATGATAATAATGGTATTTCTCATATCCATTCTCCCTTCACTGCTGTTTGTGAGTGAATGTTTACAGCTGGATTCACGTGATCCCCTGGTTGTCCACGAGGCCCCTCTGACGTGTCTCACCTGTGGCTTGTCGTGTACTTAGCCTCAGCTCGGACTGCCCTCTGCTCTCTTTGATATTTGGGCTCCACGGCGGCATGATTGGCCCTCCTGCAGTCCGGGTTCGCTTTGGAGCAGTTCTGTGGGGGTTTGGGTGCAGTGGAGGTGGACCTGGTTCTCCTCTCGCTCCCTGGTTTGGAGGGTGATCCCTGCGCCCCGCCGGCCGGCCTCTGGCACCGCTCAGGCTGCGGATTTCTCGGACAGCTAGAGGCGCGGCTTTTACGCACAGCGGGAACTCGGAGCTCACTCTGCGCCTCTTTGGCCGCTTTGGGTCTCTCCTGGGTTTTCCTCGTTGTATCGACTGGTTTAGGCTTGATGACTTTGGTTTCTGGCATTTTTACCTCATTGGGATGTTTCTGTAACCGCTCTCGATGGTTGGATGGGACCCTTCATCATCATCTTCTTCTTCCTCGTGTGTTTAAACAACATGAACATTAAAATCTCCACTTTTCCTTCACTGGTGAGCCGGTTGCTATGGCGCTTATGCCTTAGCAACTCCTGAGTCAAGGCTGACAGACTGCAGGAACATTTCTGATTCACAATTTCAAAATAAAAGCGCCACAAAAACCCTCCTAATGGGAAAAAATGACTTGGAGAGAAAAGAAGTCTAAATAATAAAATGTCCTTTACATATAAAATTTATATTTTATTTATTGCATGGCATAAATAACAGAAAGTGACTGAAAATAAACTAGTAAAAATAAACATGGCACAAGGCTGTTGTGAATTACAGAAAGTAAAATTTGGTGCTTTCAAATCAGACCATTATCTATTCAGGACTTTGAGCTGTTTTTGATCAGATCTATCAGATATACTACAAAATCTGCTGATTTAAAGAAAAAATATAAAAGGCTCATGTAGAAGACACTGAATAAGCAACCAATTCACCTAAAATTAATAAAAGGGAAATGTACAAAATTTACAAAGGTGAGCTTCTCAAATAAATGTGGACAATTTATTTAGGAAAACATTCTTGATTTGTAGTTTAAAGAAACAGCTGTGTCTGGATTTCTAATGTGTCAGTGGGATACTGTTGTATTGTATTACAGGTTACTTAAACAGGGTTTTGCAAGCTGACACATCTGTTTTATTTTTGCCTTTTTTTCTCCTCCAGCATAAAAAATGTCATCAAGAAACAAATGTCAAACATAAAGTTACACTTTCTCATTTTATTTTGAAATCAGGATGGATTTCGAGTTTTACTTTACCTTTCTGCTTTCACTCGAGGCAGGTGCGGATTAAAGTCAGTGACGCAGCAGAGTATTTGTTGTCAGGTCAATCATCCGATTACTGACACGCGACGCTCACAGGTCACATGACCACACATACTGGGAGCTTACAGGACACGCAGTATAACTGGAAAGTTTTTGCCCTGCTGAATAAATGCAGACACCTAAATATTTTATCAGGAATACCGTCCACACACTGATGCCTTACATGAGGAACGTGGTTTTTGTGTTGAACAAACAAAGTGGTGCAAGAAGTCATAATCCGACTTACAAAAGTTTTCCTAAAGTCATCACGATGCAGACTCAGAAACATGATCACAATTATTTCTGGTTAATCTCTTTAATCTGGGAACACTCGGAGTTTCCAGCGTTAGAAAGAGAGTGAGAGCGATTTTATCAAGGTGAACAGTTTATGTCCTCCTGTGTGCTTTATGCAAAGTGTCTGTCAGTAACTCTCTCTAACGTCTGTGGCTAAAGAAGTGCATGTCATCATGGGTGACTCACTGAAACCCCGGCCTGCTTGGGAAGGCACACTTTGGCCCCGTTAGCTGAGCGTCGTTTAAACACCGCAGCCCACCTGAGCGTTGCTGCTAACTGTGTCCATCTGTTTATAACCACAGTGCACCATCTCCTGATGGCTGCTCCTAACGAAAAGAGTGTCCAACCCTGGTAGCAGAAAGGCGCACAGTGTAGTGGAGTACAAGTACTTTAAACTGTACTTCAGTAAATGTGCTGAGTTCATTTACGACTGGTCCAACTCATGATCTCATCCACGGGCAGCGCAGGGTTAACGGTACTATAGTCATGTATGGTTGTGTGTGTGAATGGCGGGTGCAGTTTTTTTCAGCTGTGGAGCTGTTTGTTTTGAACTCTGCACAGATTCCAGCTGCTGTCATAAATCTTCTCCTCGGCCTGATGTGGGATGGATTCCTGCGTCATTAAAATGTGGATTTGTTTGAATAAATGTGCAGAAAACAAGACAAACAGGAAAGCTTTGTCTTTTTCTGAGTGAATCACACAGTGCGTCGTGCTTCACAGAGCTTCATGCTAATTCTGAGGAAGTTGAACTGGAGTCCATGAACATGACTAATTTATTGTGCAAGAAGAAGAAGTTAGCTGATGGTCAAATGGCTGAAAGGTATTTTGTTAAACTTGCAAACATATATTCAAATAAAGCCAAACTGCAGTCCTGAATCTGATGTTTGTGTGAACTTGACAAAAAGTCACAGGTCTTCAGGTGCATCCTGTGAACAGGAAGTCTTGCTCTTGACTTTGAATTTGACACATTAAAAAACATCAAGGAGGATGGCAGGGTGTGTAAATTATTACAGTTATACTTTCTTCTTCCTTATTACAACTAATCAACAATATCATAGAATATCAGAAGAACACGTGAAAAGTCTCCTTATTATGTACATTTAGAAAATAGTGAAGAACAGTTCACTTTGGCAATTGAACTCTGTTCAGAGAGTCAGTATTTACAGTATTCACACTTCTTCTTTGTAACTTCTGCTGTTCTCTGTGGCGTGCAGGATATCAGCTTCTGGAAGTCCTAAATGCCATAATTACCAAATGAGTGGCCTGAAAGAAACTAACAACAGTTCTAAAAGGTTTATTTAACAGGTTGTTAGAAGTTAACGACACTGGAAACAGCAGCAGGAGATTGTGCAGGTAACTCTCTGATTACAGGAATGTGTCAGCCAGTCCAGAATCAATCTCAGCTTCAAGAGGAAGTGGAGCTGGTATTATCTTTATCTAGAGGCTGTGGAGGATGTTCTGACTGGCTTGAAGAGTCCAGAGGAGACTGGGAGGAGGAGCTGTGGAGAGTGGGCAGGCAGGTACACTGAAGGTGAATATTCCTTGGATAGCTGGTAGCTATTGTGATAACAATTTGTGATAACAAATTAAGTGACAGCAGGTTTGGACTGAGGAATGTCCACAACAGCAGAGGAATGTCATCAGAAAAATCACTGGAGGCAGATAAGAGTGAAAGGTTAAGCAGGGCATGACACAAAAACTTGTACTGAGCATGAGGGCGCCGATTCGCACTATTGTAGTGACAACAATCTGACAGAGATTGAAGGCCCAACCCAGTCTTTAAATAGTGCTCACTGGTGAGAAAATGAAAGGCGCGTGAGTAGCAGGCCCGGGAAACAGACTCCTCCAGCTGGTGGCCCCAGCAAGGACAGCCAATCCACAACTGCACCTGAGAGGAGAGAGAGAACGCAGAGAAGGCGAAAAACCTCCAGATCGTAATCAGTGCTCCAAGTTCTTCACAGTTTGTGGACTTCTGCTTGTCTACATGCTATAAAGCAGCGGTCCCCAACCTTTTTTCGCCCACGGACCGGATTATGTCTGACAATATTTTCACAGACCATCCTTTAAGGTGTTGCGGATAAATACAACAAAATAAAACCAGTACCGGTACCAAAAAAAAAGATTTATTCATAACACATGGGAAAAGACCCAGGGAAACCGAGTTAACGTTAAAAACAATTTAAAAAAAATAACGATAAAAACCGATAAAAACCCTGAAAAACATAAATTTCACACCCAAGCCTCAACTCTCGCGGCCCGGTACCAAACGACTCACGGACTGGCCGGGGGGTTGAGGACCACTGCTTTAAAGAACTGATCATTTACCAGGATTAGGTTTCCTGACCATGGATCCAAAATGCTGATCTAATGATCTCTGAGCCACTTTTCATTTATGCTCCATCGTCTGTCTCCAGGTGGCACTGGGCAGTGAAATTTCTGGCCCCTTCACACCCTTAGGTTTTTTCTGGTTGACAGGCTGCATATTTAGGAACCAACTATGGCGATGGCTCACCATGTGATTACTTCCTGCCCCGTGTCATCGGTTTCCTTTCGGCTTTTCTCCCATCTACAGACCCTGTCAGACCGTCAGCGCTGTCTTTTTCTCCTGTCCAGTTCCTCCTATTAATTTCTGTAAACGTGCCTCACAAATTTGGGGATTTTCCAGATTTCCCAAACAGTCAGAAGTTGGCTTCATCACAGAAAATAACTGTGCACCAACCGACTGCTGCCCCTTGACTTCCTGCAGATTTCCGCTCTGTACTTGATGTTTAAGGCTTCTCTGTTGTCCTTTGATGCCTCACTGTGCCTGCAGGTGCACTCATGCCTGCTCACTTCTGGAAACATGACTCAAACTCACTCTGAAGGAGGCGATGACCCTGGCACGCCATCGTGCTGAAGCCTTCACAACAGCAGCTGAACGGCTCTCAGTGGAGTATTTGATGATTCAGTGAGATTCAGTTTCTCTCAAGTGGAAAATTCATAGAAGCAATGTCTTTGTATGCGAGGCCATTTTAGGGCAAAACAAAGACGGCTGTATGAGTTTCTTTTGAAGTAACATTGCTAAAACAGGAAGTTGTTGTGACATCAGCTAACTCAAACTCACTCATTTAATGTCAGGGCCAAAACTTTTTGATAAAGTGAACTTTCATACTGATGAAGCTCCTGCTTGTGACGCCCAGGCAACAGTAATATAAAAACATAACAACTGAGGCAGCAAAGTTTGCAAAACACAATGTTGGCTTGACTGTAGTCATATTTTAACACTGTGGAGTAGCTTATGTCTGTGAAACAGGGACATTCCATATACAAGTTTTGGACATATCACATGGATCAAACAAGTTTAGGTCCTGAAGAGGTTTTTAAAATCCTTGAATGATCACAGAGGGTCACAGGATCAGCTTTTACACTTTAGACTGAAACATCCTGAACACCATAGTATGGATATCTCCTGGCTGGGAAAAATACTTTAAAATCAGGTAAAATATTACAACTGTACCTTCAGTGTTTTTGCATGGCTTCATAAAAAATACTGAAGGTAACGTCTTGATGCATGCTCAATCATTCAGGTAAGTAAATCTCCAAAGGTTGATTCTGTTCATCTGGACGTAGCGTTTTCAGTGGGAGAAACGTTTCGTCACTCGTCAACTTTTGGAGATATTGAAGGTAACGTAAAGAGGAAAATATCAGCGGATCCTGAGGTGGTCAGATGGGAACCTTTTTCAAGTTTGGTTGATTTTATGTAGAATGATCCAGTAACGCAATAACAAAATGTAACCAGTTGCCAGCATTAAAGACGCTCTGGATTAAAGCTCAGACTGCATATGTAACAGACAGTTTATGCGTCTCTACCTGTTCTGCAGTTTTTCTAATGCGAACTGTTGAATTCACAGCATTTTCAGCACCTCGTGTCCCTTAATGACGGCTCTGAACGCGTCTTTGCTCCCAGTGTTGCTCACACAGTAACACACCGTGTTGTTGCACTGGTATAAACGCAGTGTTACAGTGTGCAGCGTGCATGCCTGGCTGTATATCAGCGTCTTTGCGGTCCTCCTGAGCTCTGAGTGGTGCTGTCTCGCATCTGTCGCCCTGCAACGACTGCACTTCCATTGCATTTCTCCAGCAGCGGACTAACCAGGCCCCTCGCAGCCGCTACACGGTGCCCCCGAGCCGGGCTGATTCCCACCGCAGACCCGGGAGGTGAGAAGGTGGCGGCACAGCGGAGGACGACGGACTCCATAACCACTGCGAAGGCCGGATCTACGGCGGGGAAAAGCCCAGGATGTGATGAAATCCTAAACAAAGTGCGACACACACAGAGACACACACAAGCCCCTGCACATGATAAACGGGGCCGTCTTGCACTGCAACTTTGCGTTTTTGGCTCTCGGCGGGCGCAGAAGGCGGATAATCATAGAGGTGAGGTCGGGGAAATTATTGTCTGGGGAAGGGTGACGCGCACTTCTCAGCAGCCCCTGCGCTGTCAGACGAGGAAGTGAAGCTTCACACACGCCCATTTGAGCCTGTCGACCCTGCTGAAAAAGCCCAGAGCCGCTCATCAGATAACACAGCAACGGACTTTCCAAACATGCGCCCACTTTCGGATGGACGGCAGCGGGAATAACCTGCAGGACGTCGAGCATTTCAGCAGGTAGGCGAGCGAAGCGCTTTACGCGCAACGTGGACATGACAATTCTCCAAAATGTTATTATCGTGAGATTTCTCCCCTGTGAAGGCCTGTCTCCATCTTTCTTTTTTCTTTCTTTTTTTATAGTCACATGTATGATCTCTGGCCTAACTGTCACTGTGCACTGTGACTCATTGCTATCACCACCATCGTCTGAGGCGGACACGTTCAGTTAACAGGCTGCGGGCCAGATGTCAGCATCTGCCCGCTGTGCGTGGACGAGCACCTGCCTGCGTGGTGGTTTTGCGTGAATTTAGCTTACTTCTGGCCGCACGCTCAGCTCCCATTTTAACCAGAAAACCTACTTCCCAGGAGATCTTGGCCCTTATTGCGCCTTGATCTCCACATGTGTGAACTTAAAACAATAAGGCAATCCCCGTGTAGCAGAGGCTCCTCATGTGTCTACTGTATACAGATAAAACCTATACATGTTGATTCTATATGGAGACTAATCGGTTTTCAGGGTAATATCTGAGTTATTCATGACAGAAATGTGTTGGTTTGAGTTGATAAAAGAAGCTGCTTTTATGTTTTATTCAATCATTCTGCTGCTAAACTGACAATCTTTGAGCTGTGGATCATTAATAAGACAAAACATGGCGTTTAAAGACTTAAAACTAAGTTCTGGGAACTCTTGATGGCTTTTTTAGGCTCTTTGTCATCATTTTTAGACTGAAGCAGACCGTACCAATAGACAAAGTGATAGACTGAAGAAATTATCTACAAATCTTACAGTATCTCTCCCTTTTCCAAATGATAGAGTGCACAAGAGTGCAGATTGTGATCTAAGAGGAAAGATGTTTTGCAGGGAGACCTCCTGGACTTATCAATAGGCCACATTTTGGACAGCAGAGTACAATACAAAAGACAAGGGTTTTTAATTTTGTTGGCTGGTAGTTTTTCTACATGTGTTAATTAGAGAGCTGAACAAGTGGTCAGTTTAGCTTAGTCAAATCAGTCATTTAAATCATTCTTTAAACACCCGTGACTGAAATTTGTTTGTTTCAGCTGGTTGAAAGTGATGATTTAGTTGATTTTCTTGATAGTAATCTGAGTCTTTGAGTTCTGTACTGTGGGTCAGACAACAAAAAACAAAACAGTTCAGTTAATATATTCCATTATTAGATAATATTGTGTTCATGTTGAATACAGATGCTATTCTTCCATTATTAAAAGTATTATAGTGATCCTAGAAAATAAATATCTTACAGGGGAACCCCCTGGACCCACACTGGGGCCCATGTGGTTCTTCATGCCACTTTTTTGGATAACAACTTAATAACATGCCAAACCATGTAAAGTGTCCATAATAAGTCAGTGATGAATCGATAAAATTAAAACCTTAAGAGGAAATTATTTAGAAATCTGACAGAAACTCAGTAGTTTAGCAGAAGTGTTTTGGGATTACTACGCTGAATACAGAGAGTGATCCTGGACGAAAAATGATTTACAGGGGGACCTCCTGGACTCATACTGAGACCCCTGTAATTCCCCAGGCCACACTTTGAACAGCAAAACAAAATAAAAAAAATAAAGACCATGCAGACAGTTTGAACCTTTAAAACCTGTTAGTTATCGAGTTATGTAGATACTTTACGCATATTTTTAAAGCAAAGGTGGCACAAAGTTGTTGGTCCCAGCTTGGTGAAAGTGATGTTTTTAGTCCTCTGTTAGTTTGGGCTTGTTAGTTATACAAATGAGACTATAATTTATTTTTTTGTGAAAAGTGATGGCAAATAAATCAATATAGGTTAAATTTTCAATAAACATGATCAGTTTTCACATGATTTATTGCACTAGAAGGAAAAAGGGGACCTCATGGAACCACACTGGGGCCCCTGTGGTTGCCACATTTGGACAACAAAACGAAAGCACAAAGCCATGTGACACGTTTCCATTTTTATTGTCAGTAAATGTTATTGTTCCTGCATGTGTTGATTTATATCGTTCTTATAAGTTCATTTTATAACTGCTTCCAGTAGCTGACTTAATATCCCAGAGTCTTTGAATTGCTTTGAATTAGAGATGTTTCAATGTACACTGGGGACCTTTTAGTACAAATTTGTGGGCCTCTTCACAGCCATCAGTCAGTCAGGAAGTAGTAAGGGTGGGACTTGGCTTTCGTATAGCTAGCTGTGATCAATATAAATAAAATAGTGTGCAGCTTTAAGTGAATAATAATATAAAAGTGAAGGGAGGATGCTTTTAAAATGACTACATTTTAATCATCTGCTAAATGCAGGAAGAGAAAAAACTGCTGCTGGACTCTGTGTCTGCCAGAGTGTTTGAACTCACCTACTGCTGTGGTTAAAGAAGTATTCAAATCCCTTATAGGGGACCTAACCTCCTCATTATTTCCTCTCACATGTCTACTGTTCCAGAGGTGGATGTGTAGATTGAATATGGCCAGGTCAATGTATGTTCAAGCATTCCCTGTGAGCCAAAAGCTCGGGCTTCAGGCTACTCTAAGCACTCTGTTTTTACCATTTTTTTTCTACTCCTAGATATTTATGATGTAATAGAGACAGGATACTTCTAATATAGTCATTTCAGACAGAGCAGTCCCTTCTGCCCTATGCTGACAACAGTCAGCCAGTCAGAAGAAAGCCTTAAAGGGGGAGGGGCTAAATGTTTTTGTTTTTTTTAAACTACTTATTTCAGACAGGGGGTGACTGTGGGACTGCACCAAGGCCACAATGAGACAAAGAAGGATTATTTTGAAATTGAAATACACTCATTATGGACGCGAATGATATGGTAATTTTGAGCAGCAGGAATTATGCTGGAAGCTTGTTGATGCCTATCAAAAGCACCTGGTTAAAGTAAAACTTGCTAATAGACATTTAATTATATATTTAAGCCCCTTAGATGACAGAAAATCTGAAATAAATTCAAACTTATGCACCCAATTCTTGTTTTTTAAAGTCCTTAGAGATGTATTCTGTTCCACCAAACAACAGTTCAAAGAATCATCAAACACCCGAAATGACCAAGAAATTCATTACTGAATGTAAACATCTGACCACAGCTTTGTGCTGCAGAGTCCAAGTATAAATATAAAGAGGTGGATTAGTCACCTTTTAGTTGTGAAATTATTTCTTTCGAATTTTGTTTTTCTGGCAGAATCTTATCTTTATATTAATCAAGTTTCAGTTCTTGTCATCTAATGAGGGGTTTGTGTTCTGCTCAACTGCCAGCTCACAGTTTACTTCCATGTTCACCCTCTATGTCTCGTAGCCCTCTGTGTCTCTGGATGTTACAAAATGAAAAAGTGTTAAAAAAAAACAAACTTGACTGTCGAAGACTGGTGAACAGTTTCCGGGAGGCTTTAAGTGTGAAATTATGTAAAACAAGTAAAATTGTGTTAAAGCTGGGTTTAAGAATAAATTGTACACAGTCACTGCGCTGAACATTAGAAATAATATCACGGGTACAATAAGGGCTCCCAGCCAGAGAGCTGGAAAATAGCACAACAGGTCAAATTTAATAATAATTTTAAATGAATATAAAAAACTATATTTCTTGTTACACTAATAGAAAGCTATTTTTTTGCTGGGGGACCTCCTGGAACCACACCGGGACCTCTGTGGTTTTTCAGGCCACATTTCGGACAGTAAAGTAAGTAAGAAAAACTTGCAGAGTGTTTGCACTCTAGTTGCATGAAAAGTTACCCACTAGAAACCGAGGGGGCATTTAACAATAACAGTGTAAATTTAGCAGTGTTACTGCACACTCGAGTGTTTTATTTAAGGAAAAAAATCCCACCAGCAAACAAAAACAAAGACATGAAAAACAAATTTTAAAAAAAGGGTTTTTTGAACTGAGTAAAAAGTAGCTAAAAAGTCATAACTAAACTGTGATCATAACATCTGCTCTGCTCTTTATATGTGGCCCACTTTATAGCACATTTGTGGGAAATGTGAAAGATTGGCTTTAAAAGTCTGTGACAGACATCAAGGTCTGAAAACGTGGCTCTGGGATTTTGAGACCTGCTGTGGGTAAAAGTACATATTTATGTAAGATATGACATGTTCTGTAACTTGACTATAACTGCTATCACAGGTGTGGCTTTCTTTAGCACTTATCTACTCTAACTGAGCCCTCAAAGCACCTTTTTTTTTACTACAAATTGCTGTCGTGTGACTATAAGTGAAGCCAGGTGGATCCTCCCTCAGGAACCTTTGAGTTTCAGTCATTTTCTGGGGAAGTTTAGAGCAGAAATGTTTTTATTTATGTAAAGCAAAACTCAAAAATCAGGCACCAGCTAACAATGCAACATACTGCTTCATGAGAAGCAGTATGTTGCATTGAGAAGTTGTTAAATAATTAACAACTTCTCTCATTTAAAATAATCCCTGCTGAGTCAATGCTTTGGTTTTGTTTTAGGAAGTAATCTATTTCACCAGCTGGTGAGGTCATTTATGACCTTTTTCAAAGGCTCTTTAGGTGTTTATCATTTCTATGCTGTCCCCGTTATCTGTGGCAGAGGTACTGAAATCTTCTAATGTAAAACTGATTATGGCCAGGAATCATTTTTATACAAAAATGAGTCAATTTCATGCCATTTGGGGCATTAAATGTCTGCTTCAAGTCTTCAGCTGCAGTAAATCTTTCTACAATAGCTCTGTTAGCCATGGTTCACTGCAAGACATCTTAGTGTGTAAAAGAGGAAAACTGCAATAAGTCAAATCTTATAATGTTCAAAAACTAAACTGACAAATATATTTCCACTCTACTTCCCATTCTCCTTGCCACACCAACGTGCCAGTTCCTGTAAAAACTGTGAAAAGTTGCGGAAGTAGACAAATGACAAATTCATGATGGGAAACTGGTCTAAATATACAGCTGAAGCTGAAATGTGTCACGTATTCACATCCATGATAAATTCATTTATTTTAATGTATATATATCCCTGGAATGTAAGAGCTCTCAGCAGGAAACCATAGACATATACACCTATAAGCCATTTCATTAGGTACACGTTGCTCAAACCAGCTGAACTGACTTAATTCTTTGTGACCCAGATTCAACAAGTTGCTGGAAACATTCCTCAAAGATATTGGTCCATATTTCCTGTTCTTACCTGACAGGTGTGGTCTTCTGCTGCTGAAGGTTTGGCATGCTGTGCGTTCAAACATGCTCTTCTGCATACTTTGGTTGTGGTTTGAGTTACTGTTTTCATTCTCCTCTGACATAAACAAGCCATTTTCACCCAACAGATTTCTGTTCACTGGATTTTTCTCTTTTTCCCTGTAAACCTTACAGATGGCCGTGTGGGTAAATCCCAGCAGATGAGCAGCTTCTGAAACACTCAGACCAAAGTCACTGAAATCACCAGAGTAAATGTTGTGATATCGACTTCCTCCTCCTTTTCCCTTGCGGTCCTTTGTGGTTATATACCTCCCTCTGCTTCTTTTCATGTTGTCACTGGATAATTGTGCTCTAAATAACTGGGGAGGGGGCACGTGTCCCACCTATGCCCCGTAACTACTCCATACAGGAGCATTTCAACCTTGGATGAGTGCCAGAAGGCTTTAAGCAAACTGGGCAAGGTCACCATCTAAAATTACATTTAAATCATTTCGATATATGCAAAATCCCATTTTGTAACATTTGCATGCCTCTGAATAAATATAGAGTTTCGGGGAGGACTCGGGGCTCGGCTAGTGGGAGGACATTTCTCACTGCTATTTATTTATGATGGAAAGATAAGGCCGGATTTTAAAAAAAACAAACCGGTTCATTTTTGTCTGCTTATTTTGAAGATGTGTAGGGACGTTTGAGCATTGACAGGATAAACTGACATTGTTTATCTTCTTGGTGAAAAGGTCATTGTTTTTCTTGTTCCTGTTTTCTTTTTGGGTGTGAAAACTTTTCTGATCCTGGGTCTGATGCATCAGATGTAGATACATGAACTGCAGCATGGTTACCTTCATTGCTGATTAACATGCAGACTGTTTGCTCAGGTCTTTTTTTTCTATGTGATGTCAGAAAAGTCAAAAAATAAGAGAGAAAAGAAGTACATTTTCATACTTGAGTTGTTAGAGCCACAGGATATTTGGAATTTTTGGCTTAAAAGTGACAGAAATTAATCAGTTAATGGTTTTTTTAAGGACACTGATGCAGTCTGTGGTCAGATAATCCAATAATTACTCCTCCACAGATTGCGGTATGGAGATCAGGAGACACTTTTCTGTTGTCGTTTTGCAGCGACGGTTCAGATTAACTGCTGCAGTGGCTCAAATCCAAAGCACACGGCTGAAGTTGACAGTAACGGTGTCGTGTTTCACACAGCTTTAAACAGCGAGGCACGAGCAGGTCCTCAGGGGCAAACTTTAACTCCATCCAAAAATGCAAAAAGGTTTAATGAAATTTGCCTTTACTTAACAAAATGTGCAAACTAGCCTAAAAAAATGAAGTAGTGTCAACATGAACAGTCACATGAACTTAATACATCAAAGCAGAATAAAAGAGTTAATTGGACTTTATACAACCTTTGTTTAGCAAATTTTATAATATGTATACTCAGAAAATGTCAGCAGCCTAGATTTTTAAAGACAGTTTTGAGTGCTTGTGTATATTTAATGCTTTAATATGAGCTTTATTTACTCAAACACAAAGTACTTTTTTAAACACATATTTTAATAATTTTCTCAGTTCTCCAGCTGTTTTCTGTGTTTTTACTTCCCCAATTTGTTTCAGTGTTACGCTCAATGCTCAAACTCTCTTTACTTTGTGAAAAGTAATGCATCACTTAACACACAGACATCAGGCATAACGTCCTAACATTGTGTTGGTCCCCCTTTTGCTGCCAAAACAACCCTGACCTGTAAAGGCATGGACTCCATTAGACTCATGAATATGTGCTGTGGTATCTGCATCAAGATCCTTTAAATCCTCTGCCTTAGAAACTCCCTGCTTTGCTCCTCACACCATCCCTGAACCATTTTTCTTTGTCGCTGGGCTCATTTTCCTTCCGAAAGAGGCCACAGCCATCATGGAATACCATTTCCATGAAAGTGTGTACATGTTCTGCATCAATGCTTAGGCAGATGGTACGTGTCGATGTTTGGGCAGAATGTTGCCCAAAGCATTACGCTGCCTCTGCTGGCTTGCCTCCTTCCCATAGTGCTTCCTGGTGGCAGGTGTTCCCCAGATAAGCGACGCACAGGCATCCGGCCATCTACGTGATGCTCATCAGACCAGAACACCTTCTTCTGTTTCTTTGTGGTCCAGTCCTGATGCTCACGTGTCCATTGTTAGTGGTCTTGGCGGTGGACAGAGGTGCTCCATGATGCTCTGTGAACCAGCATGAACTTTGAGCCACATTAGCTCTCTGTTGGATCAGACCACACAGCCAAACCTTCACTGGTGCATCAGTGAGCCTTGGCTGCTCATGACCCTGTCGCTGGTTCACCGCTGTTCCTTCCTTGGACCACTTTTTGACAGATACTGACCCTGTAGACCGGGAACACCCCACAGGACCTGCAGCTTCAGAGATGCAGGCGTCACAGTTGGCCTTTTGTCAAACTCGCTCACATCTTCATGCTTGTCTGTTTTTCCTGTTTCGCACACCAACTTTGAGGACAAAATGTTCACTTGCTCCCTGATGTATGATGATGAAGAGATAGTCAGTGTTATTCACTTCACCTGATGTCATGCCTGATTGGTGTATTTATACTGCTTTAAAATAAATTTATTACACTATTAATTACAGCTTTATGCAGCAGCATCACATTTGTATGTGCTGCTTAACAAAATAACAGAAGTAAATTGACGTGTACCTGTCTGCTCACATCTCTGTGTTAATCAGGAGGACACACGGACGATCTTTCTTTCCGTAACCTGTTTAAATATAAGAATAAGGCTGATAGACTCTACTTTTGGACAGCCAGGTCTTAGGGATTGGAAATCTGTTTTTTTTGTGTTCCTGGAGACAAACTGGCAAATTTGTGTGTGTCCTTGAGCACAACTTTTAGTGTGTTTTGCATCTGCAGCACGTAGCTTGTAGATCTTTGGAAAAACAGGGTGTATTTTCACCCAAGCCGTGATCTTTGTCTAACTCTGAGTGTTTTTATTGCTTAAACTTAACCAGTTGGCTTTTAATGAAAACACTTTGCAAGATTTTGCATTAACTTTTAAATCCTGGTTGCAAAAGGACTAGTGGGTTAAAGAGCTTCTCTGCCTCTCAGGCAGAAGCAAACTTTGTCTTTGTTACGATGACAGTGACATTTGTAAATTTAATTACAAATTAAATTATGGGTCACAAAAGCAAAGTTTTTGCAAATGGATATTAATGACTTTCCTTCTGCCTGAGAGGCAGAAGGAATCAGGAAAAAGAACACTTCCTACTCAGGAACAAGAGACATGTCTGTGTTTTAAATCAATGACAAATTTTAAACTTCAAAACAGTCGTGTAGGACTTGAACTTTAGTCAGGTCCAGATTTAGTCCACCAACCCTTCCACCTTCAAAATGCACTTTTTAATCCTTATATCAATGCATGTCAATGCAAATCAATACAAATGAGGTAGTAAAGGTAGATGAGTTCAACTACCAGAACCATCCAAAGCAGCAAGAGAGTTGAAGAAGAGAGTCCAGCCAGGGTGGAGTGGATGGAGACGAGTGTCAGGGGTGATTTGTGAAAGCAGCATGAGTGAAAAGGAAGGTTTACAAGACGGTAGTGAGACCTGCTGTGATGTGTGGTTTGGAGACATGAGTCCATCGGAGGGACAGCTCAAAGTTAGAGGCGAGGCTGAGGTGGTTTGGACGCGTGCAGAAAAGGGAGACTGGACATGTTGAACAAAAGGTGTTGAAGATGGAGCTGCCAGGCAGGAGAAAAAGAGGAAGAGGGTTGGTGTGACAGAGGAGGACACCAGGGATGGGATCAGGTAGAGAAGAAAGAAGAAGAAGGAGAAAAAAATAAGGAAAATGAAAACTTGTATCCAGAAATGTAAATAAAACCAGAGGCTTTTTAATGTTGTGCAGGAATCCCAAAAAGTCCCAACTTTTTGGGATTTCCTTACCTGGATGATTGAGCATCCATCAAGACGTTGTGCTGGAACAAATGTGGGTAGAAATGCACAAGCCCGTTCATGTCTGCTTTTGTTACTTGAAAATCAAGCTCTGACTCTGCTTTAACATCACTCTGGGAGTGTCTTGCTGCTAGCTTTGTACAGAACAGGTTAACATGAGGTCGTGTTTGTGCAGATTGTTGTTTTTGGGCTGAGCTCAGTTTGTTCTTAACTGTTAGATTCGCCGCCCACCACCTCCAGCTCGTCTGTGGGGACGCTGAGGCTTCCCTGGTGATAATGAGTCCTCATGAGGAACGTTAGGACTCACTTCTGTGTGTCTGTGTGTTAATTCTGAGAAGAAACGTTCCAGTTACTTTGTTTTCTCTGGAACTTGAAATGCAAATTATGCAAAGTAACTCTGTCCCTCTGTCTGTGTGTCTGTCTGTGTGTCTGAAAGTGTGTCTGTCTGTGTGCCTCAGCGTGCTTCAGGGTTGAAGGATGGACAGGGAGCTGGTTCGGCAGAGCCAATCAGATCACGGCGAGGCCACCAATGGAACGAGCCCTCCGACCGCCGCCGAATCCTCCACCACCCCTACGACCCCCACCCCT
>VUQG01021159.1:0-10929 GCA_015106755.1 Etia nguti | reverse complement strand
CAGCTCTCTCTCTCTCTCTCCCTCTCTGTGTACTTCAAGGACAGTTTCCCATCTCAAATCTGTTTTCTGCATTATTCACTTGCTTATTACCCACCAGTCTACCGTTGTTTTACAGCGCTGTCGGCCGTTGTCTTTTTTTAAACTTTTTTTTACTTAAATGACCTCTGACAAGAAAGCCTAATTTCTGCTGTTCAATACTGAAGAAATTTAAACTTTTTAAAATTATGCAAAATTGCAGAATATTTTTAAGGTTATCTGCTATAAAAAGCCAGGCCAGGAAAATCTCCTTCATGTTTTTCTTTTTTATCCTCAGTTACTTTGACACAAAGGCATCTGCTGTGATGCTCACACCTCTGATGAAGTCTCACAGTGTCAGTACTGATAAATTATCAGAATTATAATATTTCTGACTGTCTGAGGCAAAACTGAATCGAATCCGGACCTCTTGAATCGGAATCGAATGGATTATAGAAATGCGGTTGAAAAATTTGGGTGCGCCTAACTTTTGTGCTGGTGCGCCCAGTGCAACCATGACAAAAAGTTAGTCTAGAGCCCTGCCAAGTGTCAATAAATGCAAACAATGACAAACACATAGAAAGTGCAAGCACACATACGTTTTGCCCAGAGTTTGATGGCTCTCAGTGTCAGTCTGAAGTTCTCTTTGTTTGGCACCAGGTACAAAATTTCATCAGTTACTCGACAACCTGTGAGAAAAAAAACAAAAGGGCAGTGTTACAGTTGTGGAAATTCCCATTAGGAAAACTTTGGCTGTTTGTCACTTTGGAGATGTGTCAGCTTCAACTTAAAGCCTCAGATCAGCAGTGACCACTGAGCGCACCATTAAGGCTGCGGATACATCGAATGTCCAAGTTTCTCAAGATGGAGTCTCCCCTCAGGTCCAGGTTGTCTGGAATGGATTGTAAGGCCAATCTGGCAAAAAGCAGGTCAATCTGCTCACACAGAGACATAAAACAGAGATAAAATGCTTGCACCATGGGATTAACCCTTAATACTTGTTGAAATGAGAAACATGACCAAAGCAACATGGCACAAAGTAACCTGCAGCAAGCACGTTACCAACACAATAGTGTAATTAGTTTACTTTACACAGTATGCATGCACTGATGTAATCATGATTATCATTTGGACTACAATGCAACTCACCTCAATTCCATCAAATTTGAATTTAATCACTGGTACAAAAGCATCCTCAACAGCCTTGAGGGGGTAGAGAACACACACAAAAGGCCTCATCAACAACAAACCAAGGACATCTGAGGACACTGTAGGTCGGTTGCCCCCCCCGCTGTGTCAACAAGACTTACCCTGAGATCTTTAATCTCTTCATGCTGTTTCAATTTCTCAAAGAAAGACTGGAAAAAGTCTGTTCTTTCTACATGCCGTGGAGCCACACATAAGGCATCAATATCAGCTCCTGTAAGGAGGAGTTACTTTGATCAGTGTCATTTGGATCGATCAGGATAAATGGTTGATAACTCAAATTAAAGTAAAGTTGGTTCAGTCAAGATTATGCGATAACACATTATGGTTTAAAGCACAGACTTAAGAAATGCTAAACTAGGTATGTAAACAACCAAAGAAGTTCTGCAACTATTGAGTACAACTCGCCAAATGACAAATGCTGCTCAAGTTTAGCATAGAAAATGTTATGGGTTTAGATGGAGTAGCGATGTTCAAGGTGTCTAAATAACTGAACATTTACACAAGGAGAAAAAAAAAAATCTGCCAAGGGGACTAGAAAGGAAGAACACATGTAGGAAACATTCAAAACTGAGCAGATTTTAACAAAAGGAGTTTAAATATTGGCCATATAGATGAAAATGTTTCGTTAACCAGTTTGAATATTTTAGTCACTTAAGTGGGAGACAATTTGTGGCCAGCATAACAGAAACTGTCCCATCAGTTTGTCAAACAGCAATGCAGTTCCTTTGTTTATTACACAAATTGCAAACATAAATTGAATTTTACTACTAGAATAATAAAATCAATTGCTTTCTCAGCCCACTTGATGTTGCTATTGATTTTTTTCTAGTAAAGTCAGCAGAGGTACCTGTAGGTGTGTGGAAGGAAGTTGGTAAAACATTTTTGGTAAAACATTTTCTACGAACATCCCGAGATGACGTTAGGCAAAGACTGCAAAGATAACAAATCAGCTCAACTGAAGAGGAGGGAAACCCCCCTCCCCCACAAAAAAAAACCAAACACACTCTACACCCTTAGCTTGACAAAGCTATCTCCAAATTTGCTCAAGATGGTGGAACTTGGGTAAGTGATGCTACAATGTTTGTGACCATAACAGCTCTTTATCTCACAGAGGACTGGCAACTGCTGTCTCGCATTAAAAACACCAATGCATAACAGTAGTTCACATGTGATTGCATTAAGTTGGACTAAACTGTAATACAGTTCAGGCTGTCATACGTAACATGGCAAGTTTTTAATGACAGCATGTCTTCACTGCATTTTCATTCTGCAGCAACTAAAATTACTGAAATGAAAGGAACAGACAAAGAATTTCATTTGCAGCTTTGCAATATGTGATTGCTCATTACTAAGAAAAATATTTAAAATTACAATAATATATCAAGAGTTAAGTGTCATGATGACAACTCTGAGTCTGATGATTCCGTCCCAGAAAGCGAAAGGTTGAAATACAAAATATTGCACAGTTTACATGATAAACCAGGTAACTTTAAAACATGAGAAGAGTGCAAATCACTATTACACTCTTGTATTTAAATCAAGATTTCACCCTTTGGTCACACTTGCCAGCTGTTTAAAACAATGGCAGACTCAGATCACATTCACACCAGTGTGTGCCTGTGTTTGTTTACCCAGTTTTCCGACCCCAAAACTGGCCTTTTCAAAAACACTCAATAGCACAGGAACATGACAATGACAGCCTTGTGTTTCAGTGCGGTCAGGGAGAGCTGAGCTTTTCAAAAACAACGTTGCACACCTGCTTGTACAGGGTTCAGCAATAGGTGGTAATAAACGCTCAGCCAACACACTCTTTTTGTGCCAAAAGAACCAGCCAATCATCATACACTACAGGTTTTACGTTGCCAAGATGTTAAATTATTAGAGTAACAGATACACATACCTTTTGTGTGCACTCCAAGTCGGTATGAACCAAATGTAAATATCTTGCCCCCAACACAGCTAATAGCTGATGGTGGAAGGTTCTGTAGAGCAGAGGAAAGAAACCGTGAAGTCAGTATGACTTTTAACACCACAGAAGAAAGTGTTAGATCACTTAAGTGTCTAATTAGATAGTGATTTATGAAGGGTTTAATCTTAAACTAAACCCCAATCATCATCTTCACCCAAGACAGGGAACACACTTGGTTGGAAACGTAGAGAGCTGCAGGCACCAAAGACAATTTGTGCTTTACTGCACAGGTATTTATTATTTTGTAGTGTAGCTGAGTAGTCACAAAAATTGGCAGGCATGTGGATGTCCTCATATGGCTTTGCATATTCGTGGGCAAGGAAACTTTAAAGCAAAGATTATACTCTGTTGGTTCAATGGAAAGCAACAAACATCATTCCTGTTATTTTTTCTTTAAAGGGTGCTTGCGTAGTTGGTGCCTCTGTAGCAGTGTGTTTCTGTGGGGTCACAAATAAACTGCTAAGCACGTGGACATCTGCAGTGATACTGGGATTTATGGCCCAGTGCTGGTGGTGTGGTCACTGTCCACTCCAGGCCTGCAGACAGGCTTGTCATCAGCGTAGTGGAAGTAGTGTACAGAGTATGTGATACAATTGATCTGTGGGCCACTCTTGCTTGTAATATTGTTGTTCCTCCAGACACAGAGAAGATCAAACTTCTGATATACAAAGAGCTGAAGTGAAACCAAGTGTTTAAAAAAAAAAAGTAGTGCCTACAGCAGCTAGGGTCTATGCTTTACATGTTCTATTTTTTATTCATTTGTTTTTTATCTCTGAAGTCTTTTTCCACAGTTCACCCGTTCCCAGCGAACTCCACTGTTGCTCCCTTCTCTATTCTGGCCCACTTGTCAACTAATCAAGATTAGGAAGACACATCACCCACTTCCAGCAACAGGCAGTCAGGATTTTGGAGGAGTGTGTGGGAGCACATATGATTTGAAGCAGTCGGTTTGGGGTGCTCGCCCACCCCAAACCGAGATGTGCATATAGGCGGACACATTTGTGGGACCATAAATCTCACTTCAGCATGAACGTAAAATGAGCTCTGAGGGTGGAAATTGGTAATGGGGTTAGAAATCATTCAGCAACCAAGCAGAACCTACCTTTAACTCACTGATCTCTGCAATCCATTCTTTAACAAAGTTATTCAGCTTCCCAAGAACTGCAAGTCTGAAAAGAAAGACTTTTTAGCTGACACTTCTTTCACAATCTGTTATTTCCACTAGTTACATTGAGAGAGTGAAAATGATTCACAAGGTCACCTGTCCTAAGACTTTACATGCCCATGTACATTCATTTAGTTAATGTACACATCAAATGAAATGCAGACACGAGATATCAGAGGGGCTTAGTTTAAATGTTTATAGCTCTTCAAATCATGTATGTTTTTGTTTATAGGTTTGTAATCAACATATTCAAAAACGGTATTGTGGTGATTGGTACATATATTTTAAAAAGAGAGGGAGAGAGAGAAAGAACATGCATTCCTTACCTATGGTTGAGTTCCTCTTCATCTTCAAACACTCCAAAAGGTTTCATTGCATCGCAGAGCTTCTTGGTGTAGTGGTGATCTATTTCTCGTGGGGGCGCGAGGCTAATAGCAGAGGTGATGCCATAGTGTTTCTGTGGCTGCTGCCCACTAGGCATGGTGCTGCGATAAACATGGTACAATAGATCAAAAAGCAGATACTACACCACCACTTTTTTAAAGTTTCAAGCTGAGTAAGGACAAGACAGGAACCATTACCCAACTCGTTAACAAAACTTCAATAAACACCAGTCGGGGTTTATAGTTAGCTTGCTCTATTGCCGCGAACACTATATTGTGTAAACACTCAGACAGCAACCTGATTAAATCACATCTCTTACAAAGCAAGCTTTAAATCCATAGTTGTGTGCAATGTCGAACTTGGAAAGCGAGTTCACCAAGACAGCACATTAAAAAAGTGCCACTATTCAATCTCTCCTTACAGCGTGCGAGCGTTAGCAGAGATGCTACAAACACGACGGGAAGCTAACAATTTGGCTAATTTAGCAAGTTGGCAAACGTTAGCCGGGTGCTACGGAAGAATTGGTTTAAGTAACGACTCGACAGAAAGACATTTTAAAAGTTGTCATTTTCCCAAATAAAACCAACAAGTGGAAACTGTCCGGGTATTTTGACACATTTACTCTACAGTTTCCCACCAGCGACCAAGCGAGACAGCCAGCAAACGAAGGCTGCAGGCCTTGTTGTGACAGCTTGCTAACGTTAGCCTTTAGCCTATTCTTCAGAATTGTCTTAAACGCGGGCAAAAACGTTCGTGAGGAAAAAATGTGTCACATGCATAACTTACCTTGACATTTCTTTCATGACACTCTAAAAAGCTTGCGCTGTTTTTTCTGCTGTAAATCCGTAAAAAACACAAAGAAAGTCAGCAAGTGGAAATGATAACAGCCTCGACCTGATTACAACAATGGTCACTTTCCAGAAAGCAGTTCAAAGCTTCCCAGTGAACCGGAATTAGTTCTTATGAGTGAACATATCGGTTCGTGTCCCTGAAAGAATATTTATATCTAATTAATCCGCAAAAAGCAAAGACTTTTCGGTTTCTAGCAGCTAAACACACGTCCAATTGTTATATGGAATTTTTTGAACCCCAAATTACAAATGTGACGGTGTTTGCTGAGACAACGTCTGCGTGCAGCACGCTGAGCAGAAGGCACCGCCTCAGTGAGGCCACAAATCACGTGAGCACCGAGGTCTGGCCCGAGCCTGATAAGCCCAACAAAACACGAGCGGATGCAGCTAGCACCAACATCCTATTTTCTCCTTTTTAAATATATGTGTCTTCAGGACTAACATATGAACATTAATCAGTACTTAAATAAATAATAAGCTTCAAAGCGACTAAGTATAAAAATATATAATACGTTGATTAGAGGTCACGTAACTAATGTGAGTGTACACAAGCTAACATTGGTTGTGAAAGGTTAAAAAGAACACACACACGAAGAGAACCATTGAAATCTTTAAACCTTTATTGAATGACCCCGTTTAAACAGTTTTCGTAAAATTAAAATAATATTTTTTAAAAATATTGCTTGAATTGTAATTGATAGAGGCGTTCTGACTTTATGTACAGTCTGTATACAAAATAAATACTGTGTAACTGTTGTATCGGGATAATATTTTATTACCTTTTTGACCACGAGGGGGAACCGTCTCACAGAAAACCAATGAATAACATATGCAACAAAATATAACTTTAGTTACAATAACCCTGGTAAACGTCTTTTCTTTTGTTTTTCTTTCTTTGTTTGTGGCAGAGAGTAAAGTCAGACTTTCACTTGTTGATTAAACCGGCAGAAATTCCTTTAAAAGCATCTACAGTGAGTTTAATATGTTTTTGTACACCTCTGCACACCAGCACGATGGATTTGAAAGGATCTAATAAAAATGTGCCTGAAGTGTAGACGCAGCTTTTTATTGAATGGGGTTAACAGAAGTAGTATAACCATGTTCTCAAGCTCCTTTTTGGAAAAAATACATTTTTACTGTCTAAAACACTCCACATGACTGTGTTCACTTACAAGTCTTCATTTATCTACATCTTGATAAGTTTCCTGAAATTTCATTTCAATAGCAAAACCTTTTTATGTTCCCGATAACTTACAGCATACATTTCTTTGCTGTATATGTTTTAAAAAAATGTGAGCTACTTGTAAAACTGTCATTTCAAGTTGGTCCACTAGGAGGTGGGTTTTTACTTACTAAATATCTCTGAACAACACTTGAAGGATTTCTTTATTCATATGCAAGAGGACTCAAATTTCTGATGTACTTGGTGCTCACTGGAAACTCATAATTCCTCAGTAAATAATATATTAGTCACGATAAAATAATAGGAAAAGGAATGAAACAACTGCTCTTGTTATGAATGTTGCTCAACATATCTTGGCAAGAAAACATTGACAACACGACAGAGCTTGCATCAAAAACATTGTCAATAATACAGATTCTTTTGGTTTCATACTGAAGGTTAAATGATTATCAGTTGATTAAATGTCTTAACTCTAAGCACACTTTGTACAGCAGATGTGATACTGAACAGATTAAATTACCATTTTCACTTCAGTTTTCTTTGTGGTGGATGTTTTTGTGGCTTTATGTAAGCTTGGCTGACTAAACCTGAATCTTTTTATTGGTCAGTGTATTCTTTGCCCATGTCCAAATATCTCACACAGACTTTTATCTTCACTCATCACTGATTCTCAAAAATGAGTAAACCCTTTAGAATTCCCTCTCTGTAAATTCTTCAGTTAAACATGTTACAAAAAATGCTGGACATTGTCATTTCTTTATTGAGTAAAATTTTCCAGTATTACATATGTTCAAGGGACAGAAGTGTGTGAATTTTTGGTTTTAACATCTTCTGTGACTCTTATTTCTAGTAACTACTGAATTCGCGAAGTCCTTCAGTATCTTTTCCACTGGATTAAAATCACGTATTTGACTTCAATATTACAAAACACATTTTTCAAAATTTATCTTGCTGAAACAAGCGGGATTTCACATGAACATCAGCCCATGTTGGTCTGAAGTCTGTATACACCTACCAGATACCTTATTCAGTTCACTTTACTACTACCGGACCACCTGTTGCTTTCCGAACGACCTTACATTTTCATGGCAAAGATTCAATAAGATGCTGGAAACATCTCTCAGAGAGTTTAGTCCATATTAAGATAATAGGATCACACACCTTTTCAGATTTGTTGGCTTTACATCCATGAAGTGAAAGGTGGTCTACTGGACTGAGATCTGGCGACCTCAGTGAACTCATTGTGGTGTTCAAGAAACCAGTTTGAAATGACTTGAGCTCTGGGACATGGCACGTTATCAGCCATGTGAAGAGTGTGGGATGGACATAGCCAGCAACAATGAGGTAGGCTGAGGTGTTTAAAAGATGCTCAGTTGGTACTAAAGGGTCCAAAGTGGGCAAAGAAACACTGCCAGCAGCCTGAACTATTGATACATGGTAGGTTGGATACATGCTTGCATGTTGTTTAACCTAAATCTGACCCTATTATCCAAATATTGCAGCAGAAATTGTGACTCATAAGACCAGGCAACACTTTTCCAATCTTCTTTTGGCCAGTTTTGGTGACCTTGTAGAAACTATCCCCACTTTCCTGTTCTTGCTAACATGAGTGGAACCTGACCATCTTCAAGGTTCGGTGTGTCGTGCAGTCAATTCAATTCAATTTTATTTTATTTATACAGCGCAAAATCACAACAACAGTCGCCTCAAGGCGCTTTATTTTGCAAGGTAGAACCTACAATAATACATACAGAGAAAAACCCAACAATCATATGACCCCCTATGAGAAAGCACTTTGGCTACTGTGGGAAGGAAAAAATCCCTTTTAACAGGAAGAAACCTGCGGCAGAACCAGGCTCAGGGAGGGGCGGCCATCTGCTGCGACCGGTTGGGGTTAGGGTCAGAGAAGCTCTTCCACATACCTTGGTTGTAATGATTATTCAGTTACTGTTTCCTTCCTATCAGCTCAAAGCAGCCTGGCTTTTCTCTTCTGACCTCTGGCACGAACAAGACATTTTCACCCAGAAAAGTGTTGCTTTCTCTTATTTGGACCATTCTTTGTAAACCTCATAGATGGTTGTGTTGGAAGTTTTCTGGTTCAAAATGAGCATACAGGTCTGATTTTTAACATTTATGCTATCTTTAATTTTAAAAAGGTGCTAAATATTTTACATCTTATACACAATCCAAACCTTTTTAAAAAAACACACCACTAAAAAAAAAAAGAGAACAACGTAATTTTATTACGTGAACTGGTAACACATGATTTAAGCAAGTTTTTTTGTTTGTTTGTTTTAAAGTCAGATCAACCCAAAAGTTTTAGATTACACGAAATGCACAATAAGTGTAACTTGTGTGCTTTCACTTAAATAAAAATAGAAAATTAAAGGAAAAGACTTTAATTACAAGTTGACTGAAACTCAACCAAAATATACAACCCCCACTGAAGCAGAAAACTGAGTGAGAATAATTTTTTTACCTCAACTAGAACTCGAATACCCTTTGTACAGTGTAGGCCGGGTAAAAGCTGCTCTCATCGTGGCTTTGTGCAAGTTGCAAAAAATTCCATTTGGTCTGCAGGACAGGATTATGTTACTTATTAAACAACAACCTTTAACCCGGCTAAGAAATGGAGCTCCACCCCGATTTGCTTACACCCACTTCTGCTTTTTGGACTTTATGTGTCCTCATGCTTAAAGCAGTCATAACAGCAGACAGAGAGGTCAGTCCCAGATTTCATACTGCAGCACAAATCACGTCAAAATGAGCAGCAGTACTCTTCAGGTCAATGTGGAACACTGGATTGCAGAAAATCAGAACGCATTCCTCCCCCCAGTGTGCAACAAACTCATGTAAGTAACACATTTACTCTTGGCAGCACTCTCACTCTTTCTTCTTTGCAAATGTGAATTGAGTTTTGTAATTACTGATCAATGTGTAATTTATGTGGCAGTTTGAACACTTAGGATTCAGACAGTTGAACTGCGAGGAGATGCAGTGCATGCACTGACATGATTTTAATTCCTCTTTGTCTCAGGCACTTCTCTCAGGTGCTTGTCATGTTTGTCGGAGGCCCTAACACCAGGAAGGATTATCACATAGAGGAAGGGGAGGAGGTGAGAGGTGTACTAGTCTATTTTTTTCCTCATTCCAGCAACACACTTGGCCTATCAAAGCAGAGGGACCTACAATTTACTACAAAAGACAACATTAATTAGCTTCTTACAGTTTTCTGCACAGTTGCCTTATTTGTCCTTTTTAGGGCAAATTCCACCAAAGTGTTGCAATGCTTGGTTAGATTATTTTGGCCAGCTGCTGCTACTGGTTTTCGTGGCTTCTGTGTCAAAGTATAGAGTGTGTCAGCTCACAGCCACTTTCACAACATTAAAAATTCACTGCTACCGAATTATGACTCTTGGATACCCTTTTTAGTGTTGTGGTAATTTCTGACATGGTCTAAAAATACAGATCTTTTCTGTCTTTTTGGACAGTTACTCATGATTTTTTGTGAAAGCTGCATGCTTCTGCACATTCAATTTTAACCTTTAAAAACAAAGGTGTTGGCTTTAATTTAAGTTGGTTCATATTAATATAAAATAATTATAAGATAAATGGCCTGTATTTGTATAGCACTTTACTTAGTCCCTAAGGACCCCAAAGCGCTTTACACTACATTCACCCATTCACACACTGGTGATGGCAAGCTACATTGTAGCCACAGCTGCCCTGGGGCGCACTGACAGAGGCGAGGCTGCTGGACACTGGCGCCACCGGGCCCTCTGACCACCACCAGTAGGCAACATGGGGTTAGTATCTTGCCCAAGGATATTTGGCATGCAGCCTGGAGCAGCCTGGGATCAAACCACCGACCTTCTGGTTAGTGGCTGACCTGCTCTGTTACCTGAGCTACAGCCACCCCAAGATAAGAAGAACTTTATTTATCCCGAGGGAAATTCTTTTTGTCATACACATGCTCAATGCAGCAAGAGAGACAGAGGAGCAGAGGAATAAGATATACAATATGTACAATAGAATACAAGTATACAGTAATATACAGTAGGATAGTGCAAAATATAATATCAAATAACTGTAACAAGTAACAATATAACTATATCCTGAAAAATAAATAGCTTAGCTATCAGTGCAGGTGATT
>VUQG01021158.1:0-10549 GCA_015106755.1 Etia nguti | reverse complement strand
CCTGAACGCTTTTATCCTCGTGATCACTCGACTGGTCAACTTCAGCTGAGAGATTCAATATCTCTCTCTCTCTCTCTCTCTCTCTCTCTCTCTCTCTCTATCTCTCTCTATCTCTCTCTATCTCTCTCTCTATGTCTCTCCACGCCACCCGTGACAGTTCTGCTGCGCGCGAGTCTTACACTGGCACTCTGTGCGGACACGTGCACGCCCCTCTCGCTCCCTCTCTCCCTCTCTGGGTGATACGGAGATTCCTGCGCTCACGTTGTCACCAACAAGACTCCAAACTGAGAGGATTGGTTTGTGTATGTGGGGAGGAAAAAATGCAAAATTGACATTTTTAACGACCAATGTGGAAATATTTTTTCGTTTTGTGTCTGCTTTAAGGCGCTTCTTCGTTGAGGCAGATGCCAAGGAGTGTTTTTATTGAGGGAGGTAATATGGATAAACAAGCCAAGAAAAGCAGCTGAGGATATTTTTAAAGCTTTGGGTAAATCGGTTAGGCAGCCGTTAGAATGCTGGTTAGTTTATTTTGCAGTCACATCGAAGAGGCAACAGGCATGGTTTCACTGTAGCGGGTAAAAGAAACGTAAAACAATCAAAGAAATTACCCTGCATACACCTGCATCTGCGCTTTTTACGCGTCTTATTTAACTGAAGAACGGATTATCTTTCGGAAAGAGATGGCTCACCTAATCCGACACAAGCTCACCAACAAACTGACCAATGCGGCCCACACGGTGTCCCACAAATCTCAGGCCAAGGTCAGCGGTGTGTTCGCCCGACTGGGCTTCCAGGCCGCCACGGACGAGGAGGGTTTGGGTTTCGCCGAATGCGACGACTTGGATTATGACTACAGGCAAGGGATGCAGATGGATGTCCTTCAAGGAGAAGAGGAAGGGGGGCAAATGGAGGGAGATGGGGAGCTGGAGGGAGACAGCCACTACCAGAGAGACGGCACCGGGCCGAGGCCCTCGTCCCTAAAGACAGCAGGTTCTCTGGAAGAAGACAAGCCAAAAATCACGTCATGGGAAGCTGGCTGGAACGTCACCAACGCCATTCAGGTAGGCCGTGATTACTGTCATCCTGCACGCGTGAGTGCAAAAATACCATGTGCTGCACGGCCATATTAGGCCTGCAACGGCACATAAAGTCACCTTGAAGACTTTCGTATTTTCACATTTAATATTTAAGCTGGAAAAAGACGATGATGCTCGGGGTGGGGGGTGTGGGGGGCGCAAATAATTCCCCACAAGCCAAAATTAGAGTTAATCACCTTTAATATTGTGCGATGAAACTATAAAAGGTTTCAAATGTAAAGGGCCCGTTAAGCTACATTTTATCAATTAGATCCAGGCTTCGGCTTCACCTCCAATTCGTGGTTTGTGCGTAAATCCGTTGCAGTGAGTGGGTCTTAAAATGTATTTATTCAAATCTTTTTATCAGTGGAGCTGCAGGCGGGATCTGCTTGACTTTGATAGCCTGGAGGCTGAATAGCACCCACGTGCTTATCAGAGCCTCCATCAAATTAAAAAGCTGAATCAAATGAATTTGAAAATTCATTTTGGAATTTTCCTTAAACGCTTTAATTCGATCCATTATTTAGTACATATCAGGTATCGGACATATTATTCCAGTCTAATTTAAAATAATCGGTTGTGACATTTTTTTTCTATTGCGTTATTTTTAAATATAAATTTAGGCTGTTATTATATAAGATGAGCTGGTCCTTGCATGCCTGAGTTAGCTCGGCCTGTCACTGCGATGTGGGTCTCGTCCATTACCACTTATCTGCGCTTCTCTTTCCGCAGGGCATGTTTGTCCTCGGCCTGCCGTACGCCATCCTCCACGGCGGCTACCTCGGCCTCTTCCTCATCATCTTCGCAGCTGTGGTGTGCTGTTACACCGGCAAAATCCTCATCGCTTGTCTGTACGAAGAGAACGAGGACGGCATTAAAGTGCGCGTGAGGGACTCCTACGTGGACATCGCGAACGCCTGCTGCGCGCCCCGCTTCCCGACCCTGGGCGGCCACGTCGTGAACGTGGCTCAGATCATCGAGCTGGTCATGACGTGTATTCTTTACGTGGTGGTCAGCGGAAACCTGATGTACAACAGCTTCCCGGGGTTTCCGGTTTCCCAGAAAGCCTGGTCTGTTGTGGCCACGGCCGCGCTCCTGCCGTGCGCGTTCCTGAAGAACCTCAAGGCCGTGTCCAAGTTCAGCTTGCTCTGCACGCTGGCCCACTTCGTCATCAACATCCTGGTGATTGCCTACTGCCTCTCCAGGGCTCGAGAGTGGGCTTGGGAGAAGGTCAAGTTTTACATCGATGTGAAGAAATTCCCCATTTCCATCGGCATCATCGTGTTCAGCTACACCTCCCAGATCTTCCTCCCGTCGCTGGAGGGAAACATGCAGAAGCCCAGTGAGTTCCACTGCATGATGGACTGGACTCACATTGCGGCCTGCATCCTCAAGGGCCTCTTTGCCCTGGTGGCCTACTTGACATGGGCAGATGCCACCAAAGAGGTCATCACGGATAACCTGCCTTCAACAATCCGGGCTGTGGTGAATCTCTTCCTCGTCTCCAAGGCGTTGCTTTCTTACCCTCTGCCGTTCTTTGCCGCAGTTGAAGTTCTAGAGAAATCTTTGTTCCAGGATGGCGGGAGAGCCCTATTTCCAGACTGCTACGGCCCTGGAGGGGAGTTGAAATCATGGGGCCTAGGCCTCAGAGTCGCCCTGGTGGTCTTTACCTTGCTTATGGCTGTCTTTGTCCCCCATTTCGCCCTTCTTATGGGCTTAACTGGGAGCCTTACCGGTGCTGGCCTGTGCTTCCTCTTGCCAAGCCTCTTCCACCTAAAGCTCCAATGGAGAAACCTTCTGTGGCACCACGTCTTCTTCGACGTTTCCATTTTCCTCATTGGGGGCATATGTGCCATATCTGGCTTCATCCATTCCATCGAAGGGCTCATAGAGGCGTTCAGGTACGACATCCACGACTGAGAGCTTCAGAGACGGCCTCTGAAGGGCAATTGTCCTAAAATGACGCACTCCTGACGAAAACACCGCGCTGAGGACTTGGCATAATCTCATGAGGAGAATTATTTGTGTGAAATGTACATCTTTTTTTATTATTATTATTTTGCCTTTGTCATAATGTGCAATAATAAACTCTACAGTCATAGTGTAAAGTAGTCTACTCATTCCAGAAAATGTGTTTCCTTAACTGGACAGAGGAACACAACCCCCTGCATGATAGGGGGTGAATGAATATGCAGGCATTTAAAAAAGCCTGTCAAGTGTCAGTCTTCATGCAAAGATCCAGTTAAAAAGCCCGGCACGGGTCTAACTGTGTGCGTGTAGTGTTTATATCTGGGGAACGAAATATGTGGAAAAACAATGGAGTGATTATGTTCTTACTGGTTTGTTGAGCTGCTAGATATCAGTATCCCCCCACTTCAGAGAAAATACAAGACTAAAGCACCCATCCGATCAGATGGTGCACCATAAACCATGAATAACTTGTGTGTAGTGGTTTGAACAGAATGATTTTTTTTTCCAGTCGGTTTTTGGTTTTGTGTTTGCTTTTTTGGGTTTATTTTCATTTTTATGCCTATAGTAGTCCTTGCTGTTTGTTTTCTTGGTGTTTCAAGTGTCATTCTGGATGATGTGAATTCAAGTGCAAGCAAGTGGGTCCTAACTGTGTTATATATGGAGAACCAAAAAAAAATGTCTGATAATATTCTGTTCCTATTGAACTTGTCAGTTGTGAATTAATGGAACTAATCATGGTGTGTGAGACAAAAGAGTATTTGTTGAATCAAGAGATAAATAAATGAGATATTTTATGGCTGGTGATTTCAATTTTTTCTTACCTTTTCTTTTTTTAATTTACATTAATCTCTGCTAAACTTCCCCATTAAGAATAAGTTGTTGGCACTTCCCCTTTTGATGATGTGAAGTGGAGGCACTGAAAGTGGGGTGGTGGTACGTTTCTACATTTCCCAGTATAATCAGTTCATGACAGACAGCATAAACCTATAAAACTGCAGGTAGCAAACAGGTGGAAAACATGGCACATTTGTTAATAATCCTATTGTAGGTTTGATGAATCTGAGCAGGATTGTTGTTTAACTAAATAGTTAAAGAATCTAAAAGTCAACAGATAAATTTCACTTCCTTTTATAAGCAAGTCAGCTATGATTTGCATTTTTTCTGAGAATGAGGATGTTGGTACAGTGACTTTTTTGTTTTAAAGACAGCTTTTAATCTACCTCCAAAAGTTACTGGTTATGGCTGGTGTGCTTCAGCGCTGATGGAGGGGAAATTTTCTTCCCGCTCATCAGTCCTGTTTGGCTTAATCTAAACTGATTTCCTTAGAAGCAGTACCACCCATGTGTTGAATGCAGACAGGGCAGAATCAAACAACTGCTTCCTCTTTGTCGCACCGACATAAACAGAGGACGAGTGCAGGAGTGGGTCCGGGGTATTGTTAGATGTCTGTGAGTTTCACTTCTCAGTGACACAGGAAATTAAAGCAGAAAGACAGCACAGAGAGGCTGAGACGACGTGTTTGCACATGCAGAGCAACTCTGAAGAGCTGAATTTGGCAAGTTGATCCCGCATTTCAGGTATGATATCTGTGTGATCTATCTCAGCAGGTTTGCTGTGCATGTTTGAGTTAAGAGTTTACTTTCCTACACTAAAATGTAAATGTGTTTGACAGCAGCATCGTTTGTTTTCACCAGGAACAGCAGCAGAGGAAAATGCTTCTATCTGTGACAGTAGTGCTCGGCCTCCTCTCCTGCGTTTGTGGAGAAAATCCTGCAGTGCAAGTTGTCCTGACCAACAAGGGGCTTCAGTATGGTAAGGACATGTGGGATCAGTGCTTGCTGTCACTTAGCTGTTAAGGTTGTGTAAATACAAGTCTGTTAATAAATGATCAGTTTCATTCACAACAACTGAAATTTTATGCAAGTGCTGTTTGTCCCAGGGAAGCATGCAGCTGCAGGATGGATTCAGGAAAGGTTGAGTAAAATCACTTTCCCTGACATCAGTGGGAGTGTGGACATCTTAATCGGCAGTGTTGACTACACTCTAACAGGGTAGGATTGCATTTCATGTTCTACAAGTACAAAATCTAAGAATCTAAAATATCCTCTATAGAAAGAATCAGCATTTGTTAAGAAAATTTCAGCACATGCAAGTTAGTCAGCAGGAGTCTTTATTTCACTCACATGACTGATATTCCTCAGCTCTGTGACCTCATCTTTGTCTCTGCTCTCCCTTTGGGTTCCAGCATCACCATAGTAAAATGTGACTTACCAGAGCCTTCTGTTGAGTTCCTTCAGAATCCCCCAGGATTCAGGACATCCATCTCAAACCTCTGTATAGCAATAACAGGCGAGTGGAGAACAAGCTTTGGCATAATGTGAGTTTCCTATGTGTAAAATACAAGCTTTTGTACAGTAGGGATTATAGGGCATAATTTCTTAACATGTTCCATTTAGATACAAGACAAAACATCATCCAAAAAACAAGAAAACAAACACGTGAGACAATCTGATCATCCCCTTGAGCACATCATTTAAAAAAAAAAAAGACTGACTATATTGTGATTTAAATCTGTAATGTACAAAAGCACACATGAAGTATAAATGAGGAAGTGATACTATAGTGCTATAGTGTGTTTTTAAAGATTACGTTCAAATTGACATTTACTCTAAATGAAATGCATATTGTTAGAAACTGTCAGCTGAGGAGATATTGATAGGTGTTTATCACCTCCAGTTTGCGTGGTCAGCATCCACCATCTTAAAATTATTGCTCCGATTTGCACATCATTTGCTGTGCATGTTCATAAGCTTAAAGCAGGAAAGGTGATGGAATTTTGGTTACTTCCTGTTTGGGTTTCCCCCTCGCCTTTTCTAACCACAGTTGGCATCCAAGTAATGTTAAACCTGAAAGCTTATCACCTGTTTTTTTTGGCAGTTTACAAGACCTGTGATCCTTTCTGTTTTATTGCCTAACAACAGAGTATTAGAGTAACTTACAGCGTTAAACCCATATATTAATTACAGTTTAAATCTACTGATACTTTTCCAAATGTACATTTAACACGACTGTAAGCAGAGAAATGAGGAGGGACCATTTCACATCTCTATTAAACATGAGGACTAATTCATAAACTCTATCAGATGCCTGTTGTAAGATAGCTATCTCCCACATATGCACAAGTGCCTTTGAAGCAGATGTTGCGTGAATAAATTTTCATCAGCACCAACAATGCGCTGTGTTTGTATTTTGTATATCCAGACACGACAGCGGGACGTTTCATATGGCTATATTTAACATAGATGTGACCTCTGTGGTGCAGCTGGGGAAAGAAGCTGATGGGCATCCGTCTGTCAGCAGCGTCAGCTGTGACTCTCAGGTTGGAGATGTGAACATAGATTTTCATGGTGGAGCCAGGTACAGTAGAGCAGAAAGAGGGAGACACGGGGAGGTGGTGGGGATGTCATGTATGATGTAAACCTTGGCTTTCTATTTGTGAATAGTTTCTTCTTCAAACCATTTGTGGAACACTTCAAGGGACGGATCAGAGATAAAATACAGCAAAGAGTGAGTGCTCTTCTACAGCTTCTTCGCATGTGTTAGTGGATGCTTGAGCTTTCCTGTATGATCGTCACATAATGTTCACTGAAATGTGCTGTTAAAACACCAGGACTTTGCCATGTTTTCTCCCTAGCTGTGCCCCGGTGTGGAAGGAAACATCAAAAGCTTTGAGGACCATCTACATGTCATGAACGGTACTGCAGCTCAGGCCACAAATTAGTGAACACAATAATAAAATAACACCATTCAAATGTATAAAGGAATAACACTTTTTTTTTTTCACTCTGCTCAGTTTCAGTCGATGTGAATGAAGTTCTCACTCTTGACCTTCCTCTCACTGACATCCCTATCATCGGTGCTTCAAGTATGAATGTGGGGCTTAAGGCAAGGATACACATACAAGTTTCTATGTTTATGTCCCGGCCCTCTGATAGCAGTCCATCCACATGACAACATAATGCATCTATATTTCATAATGACAGCTTATGACAAAATATTGAGAAAGGAATAAGAATTTTAAAATGATGATGTTTAGTTTTATTTGATCAATTCTTTTTAATTAAAGGGGGAGTTTTACAATATCAAAACTCATGCCGAGCCTCCCTTTGAGGCCCAGCCTTTCACCATGCCAGATGAGCCGAGCTACATGCTGTCGGTGGGCATGTCTGATTTCACTCTGAACTCTGCTTCCTATGCATACTACTCAGCTCAACTGCTTCAGCTCCTCATCACTGACAGCATGGTAAGTGAACACACATGCTTAAAAAAAGACAGTTAAAAGCAAGACAGTTCAAGTTTGAAGTGAAGTGTGTGCTTAAGAGACATTATTTTATCCTCTCAGATTCCTCCTATATCTCCTGTGCACTTGAATACCACCTCATTGGGAAAATTCATTCCTAAGGTAAGTCTGTCTGTGTCAGGGTCACATTTGGCGACACTGAAAGGTAATCCCAGAAACACTGCATGATAACGTTCACCCTGCAAAACAACGATACTTCAAACATCATTGTATTCTCTCAGATTTATTTTTCAATTATTTTTCATGTTTAATTTTTTTAAAGAGACCTGACCAAGGTTGATATAGTAAACTAAAACTAAATGAAAACTAAATGAACTACAACTATCATGTTACATTTGTCTTTCATTCAGAAGCTTGTATGTAAAGATGTTTTAAAACAGATATGGTGAACTATCTTTACATACAAGATGACAAGCATGATAAAAACCAACCAGCATGAAAAACGAACATATACTATCCCTATAACTAGTCACAAAAACTATTTAAAAATCAAGACAGCTAAGTTTTGCTATCATGGAAGTGAAAGTATTATACCAATGGACTAAGAGAGGAAGTATGTCTTCCATGTCTGTCTCAAGTACTTTGGTAAACATCCTTTTTCTAGTCTAACCTCTGGGAGAAGTCGATGAAACACTCTATGGCCTCTTGTGTGATTTTGTCTTTGCACATATTAAAAAAACTTTAATTCAGTTCAGATGATTTGCTTTGTAAGCTAAATGCAAATGTCTTTACTTTCATCTAGGACTCCTTTGGTTTTATCAGGACTCTCTTAACTTACTCTCTTAGCTGTAATTTGCTTAATTTATACTATTTTCTCTTTAAGCTCCATACAGTCAAGAATAAAGTGTTTATACTTGTAACTTGTTCACTTTGCAGCTTGCCGAGATGTTTCCAGATATGCTGATGAATGTTTTGGTTTATGCCCAAGAGCCTCCAAAGTTTTCCATCCAGTCTGATGCCGTTAACGTCAGTATCAAGGCTGTTGCGAAGGCCTCCGTCATCCAACCCAATGGTACCCAGACCCCGGTGTTCACCCTCAATGTTGTGAGTGCTTTTGTTTGTTGGACCTTCACTGTACTCGCTATATTTTCTTCAGGGTTTTTATCAAACTTTGGACTCACTTAAACTGCAGCATGCGTTCTTTACTATTTCTGACATTTTCTTAACAGAACTGATCAACTACAAAATATGACAGATTAACGGTAACAGAAATTACTATTTGCTGCTGATGATATTGAATCTTTTTTTTAAAATTTGGTTCCAGGACTCCAAATTCAGTAGTAAATTGTGGATTGATGACGGAAAACTGAAAGGCTCTGTGGCGATGGATAAGTAAGCATAAACAAGTTTTAAACTGCAAAACTGAGCTCGACTTCTTAAACTTCATTCTAAAAATAATGACGCTGTTTTCTTCCAGTCTGACACTGACCCTAACATCGAGTGAAGTGGGGACTTTCAAGGTAAGCTTCCCCAAAATTAAATAAACAAGTAAAAACAGCAGATTTTCTGTTGGTTGCCGGTCAACAGCATGTTTTTCTCTTTGCAGACTGACTCTTTTGAATCCATGGCGTGGAAGGGGAGGAAGTTACTACTGTTGAAAGTGAACCGTGAGTCTTAGATACTTCATTTTTGCCCAATTCCCACTTTGTGCTACTTCCACTTCTTCATGACATTTATCTAAAAAACAATGTGTATCATGTCAAGCATGTACCGTAAACTAGAGCGACGCAGGGCAGATACGAAGCACCTCCCCTTCTCTTCGATCTAACAAAGGGGAGGGTCGCTGCATGGAAACAGTGTCGCTCCTTTCCTGACTTGTGTTTTACTGTGACAGAGAAAATGGGAGAAGGATTTCTTGTCCTCAGGACAAAACACGCACAGCTGGTCAACTCAGTTCTAATGATGGAGAAGGTCGGTATTTTTAGGAAAACGCACATTTGGACGAACGTTTTGGTCTTTGGATAAATTTGTAACTCGGAGCAGAATTCCTCTTTCGGCTGACCACTGTCTTTGTCCCAAACAGGGATTCCTATCCATCTCTTCAGATGTGCAGGTGTTGCTAATGCAGAGACGCTTCAACTGACAAACACCAAACATGGTTGCTCCTCATCACAGTTCGTCATCAAACCTCTGACCACCAATCGAAATGAATGTGTCTGTATCTGTAGTAACAGCCCTAATGCTGTCTCCTCAAGTCTGGATTGAAAATTATAAAGATGGTTTGCTTTGAAGTACATAATCAAAAAAACTTTGACTTGAAATTTGCACATCTTATTAGCAACTTTTGAAACGCTTCGAAGGTTGAGCTCTGCTGCCTGACTTTTTTTCTCTTAGTGACAACATCTATTTTTAAAAAATTATTTTAGATTCTCTGATGAATATAATGATGTAAAGATATCTGAATAAAGGATTAAAAACAACTTTTGTCATAACTTTAGAGGACTTTACAGACACGTACACTAACCGGTCACTTTATTAGGCACACCTTCATGGACCCTCTTTTACTTTCAGAACTGCCTCTTAATGCTTCAGCGAGGTGCTGGAAATTTTCCACAGATGTTTTGGTCCATATTGACATGATAGCATCACACAGCTGCTGCAGATTTGTTCACTGTGCCAATTTCCTGCAAAAAAACACAAAACAAAACAGGCTTAAGTTTACTGGACTGAGGTCTGGTTTCTGTGGAAGTCATTTGAGTACATCCCCAAAAAATTGATTCTGTTCATCTGGACGTAGCATTTTCAGTGGGAGAAACGTTTCGTCACTTATCCAAGTGACTTCTTCAGTCTCAGCTGACTGCAGGTTTCCCCAACCTTATAAACAGTACATTTGCATAATGACTGAAACCAGCCCACTGAGGGAACAATGGGCTGGGAGGTCACCTTCATCATAATTATGCAAATTCTCATGATCATTGATCAACAACCACTGATCAAGGCCCACTGATCAAAGACCACTGATCAATGGCCATGAGGACCATTCACAGAGAGTTGGGGAATGGCTGCAATCACAGCATTGTAAGATGGTGAAAGATGTACCCTTAGGCCCCCTCCTCGATTCAGAGATGGTCTTTCCCTTTTCACGTAAATGGCCTCCTTGACTTCACGCTCAAACCAGCGTTCCTCCCTGTCCAGGATGTGT
>VUQG01021157.1:25024-40001 GCA_015106755.1 Etia nguti | reverse complement strand
AAAATACATCCGTAGCACGACCAATTTGTGTGTTCCTTTCTCATGAATCATTCAAATTATATGTGCAGGATTTATATTAAAAATTTGTTATTTACAATATAGAGGATATTTTCAAATTACTTTTTTTTTTCTTTCTGAACGTAATATCACGTGGTCACCCACACAGTTCTCTCGGTTTCACTGTCGCTCTTTTCGACTGTGTCTCTCTCGCTTTTCTCTCTTTTGCCGTGGGAGTCTGTGGCTTCTGTCCCGGTGAATGAAAACCCCATTATTCAGCTAATTAATAACTTAATTAAAGCTCGCTGGCACGTCAGCCGTGCTTGATTACATCATTATTAGGAGTAATTGGGGATTTCTTTAATGGCACCTTGAGAGAAGAAGAGAGAGTGTGTGTGAGCGATGGAAGGTGAAATAGAGAGAAGGAAAGAGGCATTCTTTCAGCTGCAAAGTGCTGGGTTTACCTCACTTTCTTAAATTAATATTTAGATAAACATCGGTGGAATAAAACAGCAGCAGCCTTTCATTTAATTCTGTTTAATGCTGATCTATCAGTTAAGTGTTCTGGATACAATTTTGGCATCAATGAGTCATCAATAAATCACCTAGCAGCAGCTGCTGCCCCCTTTGCTGCATTTATAATTTGTACTTAAAATGAAGTCGCCTAAATTACGTGTAACTAAGATAATAAAAGAAAGTAAGACAATATTGCCTGCATTCCATTGACTGTCAACATTTTAGGTACATAAAATCAATGCATAGCAACTACAACAAGGTGGGTGAAGCCACAGACTCTATAATTACCTGTAATGCGGTCGTTATTTTGGATTTCCAACTGAATTAAACAACAATGTAAGGTTTTTTAAGCACTTTAAAATCAAACCAGATAACATATATGATGTTTATTTTTTCTTTTTGTCCCCTAAATTTAACATTCATCACACAAAAAAAGAATACATTTGTTTAAGATGTTTCTCATTGGGTCTCCTAGTCACAGTAGCAATACTATTAGCGTAAATAACAACAATCCAATCACAAGTGTTCATGAAAATTAGTAACTACAATTGTGTTTTATCATCACAATATTTTACTAACACATTTGTTTTCCTTCAGCTACTTACAGTGGGACATGTTGTCAGTGAGGTTTGTGGTCTATGGAATGGAGCCAGAGAGTCTGATTATTTTAATCAACAGGGAGATATCATTGCTGGTGTCGAGTATCATAAATAAGTATGAGAATAACATATTACGATGTATAAATCTTGTTGAAAAAGTTTTTCTTTTAAACACACACGGACAGCCGAGCAGAAAAACACTCTAACCAGCCACCTCCCTTTAAACAATATATCAGCTGTTATCTCCGCATTATGCCTTCTATTGGACTATTATGCCCCATCTGAGAATGTTCTCTTTATCTCTAACTACAATGACCGGGGACAGGAGGACACTAATGAAATTAGTCCAGACAAACCCCTTCCATTCTCTTTGTGCCTCATTAGAGCCTGATGTCCGTTCACTGTGAGCCATCCAGCAGCACACTGCCCAGCCCCTCAATGGGAACCATTAAATGCTTGGAATTTTCACCTCTGTTTGTGTAATTAGCTGCTGGATGAACAGAGAACAAATGGCAAATGAACAGGTGGAAAGACAGGGCTGCAGACTTTTTTTTTTTTCTTTTTAAAGAAGTACAGCTCAAGTATCTGCATGTTGGTCCCGGTCTTGTCACAAAAAGCCTCAAGTCTTAGCTACAGTACTAACAAATCTCTTTCCAATTCTCTGCCTTGATAGATTAAGACATGAGATCTAACTAGGGTCTCTCTAATAAAAGATGTACAACAAGTCAGTGGTTACTATCTCTAAATTACCTTCTACTATGGAAGACTGGCTCACAAATATCCCCACTGTATGTGTGGAAAAAGACAGATTAGTTCTTTTAGTTTTAATTTTTTATTTATTTATATTTAACAGGGGCCAAGTGGAGAGAACAAAGGAAAAAATAATAATGTGAGAGCATGTGATATAGTACATACTAAACTCGTTGGGGCTTTTGTAAATGACTAGCTGTGCAATAATAAACGTGTTTAGACCATCTGAGGGGACTACAATGTTTGTGCAAAAGAGCTATTCTTAAGTGGATTTTATTGTTTTCTGTCCTCCTCTAAAACCTCCTTTTTATGCTTCAGTAGATGCAGAATAATTACTTAAAAAAGAAGGCTGGGTGTTTCATTTATAAAGTGCATTCAAACAGATGTTTAAATCTAACCTGTGAGAATTAAAATGCCTGCATTTTTAAAAAAACTTGATCTACTTTTAAATCCTTCTTTATTTAATCTAATACAGTCTAACACAGTGGGAGTACATTGACTATAAGCTTGTTTAGAGATGCAATTTTCAAAGTTAATCTGCAAGCACAGAGGGAGGAACAAACAACTATATTACTCACATTATCTTCTTACTATTCGAATATGAAGGATAGAAGTATTCATTCATTTATTCATATAAAACAATTGTTAAGTAAAGATATTTTTTTAATTCCATGTAATCATTATATTGAATAAGTACTTTATATTACCTCCTACTGATAGTGCTCCTCTACCTCTTGAATAAAACTGACAATTGCTGCCTTTTGGGGAGGGAGTGGGGGGTGGGGTGTAGTGTATCAAGCCCTGTGAGTCCAATCCCACAGGGACATGGAAATGTATCATCACAGTGAGAGGCAGCTTATTCCCTACTCAAAAGAAAGAGACAGACCTTTAGTCTGTCAAGTCAACTAGGATCAAAACAGGTACTGAAACTGTCACTTTACTGGAGTGAAGAGGATTTTGCATAAATTTAAGTGTCCACCAGATGAAGGATGCATCAAACTCAGTATAAAAGGATAAGAAAGTGGAATCATTCAGGTAGACATATTGTTTCAGTCAAGATTCAAGACTCCACTTTTCTTAAAAAAAAAAAAAAAAGTCTGTCAAATCCTAAACTGTTAAGAACTTTATATTCCTTAGTGTCATCTGTTCGTGATATTTCATCTTTTACATTTCATTTCTGTGATGATTTTGGATGTAAAGGCCCTTACAGCTCTTCCTATAAGCAAAAGCTACTACCAATGATCCTGAAAAATATGATTTTCTGTTGTTGCCTTCCTGTCTAGCTATCAATGCGGTGATCAGTGAAATACCTAAGCATGCATATACAATGCAGCCAAACCTGCCAGCAACCTGAGTATATTATTTATGTCTACAGTCTAGTGTGCAAATCACCTTATTGGTCAATCAAAGTTTCATGTTGTCAAATTTTCAAATACTCAGCTTGTCATTTCAGCTTGACATATTATTTAGTCTATCAGAGCGTTGAACCAGTAACAGAAAGGACATACTCTTCTACTAGCACAAGTAAACCGATAGCAGGTTTCCTTTTTTTTCTTTTAAATATTTCAAATTAATAATGAGACCAGCATTAAACAAACTAAGAGTCACTAAAAATGATTAAAGTTAAATTATAACGTGCTTCCAGTAAATTGATTTTATGATATTATTCTGACAGTTGGTGGACTGTCGAAATCAAAATTGAAATCAAAATCTTTTATTTTTCCTGACACTTTTCAGACTAAGGAGCCATATTAATACTGTAATGAATATTATTACAACATAGTTAGTTCAAGTGCTTGCTGGTGGCCAGACACATCCTAATCACAGACTGTCTGTGAAAGCATTTGCATGTGTAAATGCAAGCCTGCAAGCTGAGCCACACTCACGAAGGAAAAAAAATGAAATCCAGAATCTCTGCTAAAACAGAAAATGCTGCACCCTTGAAATAAGCATGACTTGAGTATTTCTGTAGAAAAATAACATTTTTCTAATCAAGATCAGAATCAGTTTTATTGACCAAGTATGTGTACACATACAGTGAATCGGGCTCCGGCTGTTCATTTGCTCTCAGTGTGTGTAACAGAGTAGACAACAGACAATACTGACAATGTGACAGACAAAAAAACAACAAATATAGCATATTTATTGTGCAATGGTGCAGAGTGCAAAGATGTTGGAATAAATTCTGTAATACATAAAGGACGGATGACTAATTACTACATATACAGTATATATATGAGGACTGACTATAAATATACATATACAGTATAAATCTATGTACAAAACAACAATTGAATTGGCCTTATTACACCTATAAGTCAGTGTGGGACGCAAAAACATCCTGATATATTAGCGGATACGTCACCCCATGTGGAAACAGGCAGATGCTGTTGTTTAATCTCTATTTTAGATTAAAATTCACATACATTCCAGTATTTGTGGTCTGATCTGGTGTGGCTAAAGACTGCAAATAACTTGTGTGATGATTACATGTCTCATACACCCAGTGGTCATCTCTCAACCAACAGAAAGCTCCTTGCTTAAACACCCAAATTTAATCAGCTGCATATGAAGCAAAACCGACGCTCAGGAAATAGGGGTGAATGTATGTGCAATTTTGGATTTATGATATTAAAAAGTAATCAAACACCGCCTCTCTATGGACTATGTTAACCCAACAATCCCTATGGGTCCACAAGCCCCTCTTTGAGAAGCAGCGGTCCACATATCCTCCTCATCTACAAAATACAGTGAAACTCTGAGCTACATTTTACAGATCATTAACTATACAAAAACTAGCTGCATAAAATAAACAGACACAAGCATGAATGTGATGTCTCTAGGTCTACACCTGACAGTAAACATTTGTGGAAAGTTTCCGTGTGTTTATGGATGCATAAACACAGAGGAGGCAGAGTGAGAAGCACTAAAATATAGAGGTAAAACAAGTTGGCTTGAGATTTATAGCTTATGAAAGAGAAAGTGATATATTTAATAAATGCATATTCATAAGAATGCATTAAGTGTAAGTAATCTGTGTTAACTTGGTTATACAAGAAATGTGAAGAAAATATTTAAACAAATATTTAAATAAATATTATGTATATCTGCATAAATACTATAAAATAAGTTAAAAAAAAATGAGTACCTATAATTAAATACACCCATCTTTAACATAAGGGTTATATTTTCATAATTTGTGTTCCAAGATAAGACTTTAATATACACTCATTTCAGCGAGCTAAATACAGTGTATAGAGCGTCATCTCTTCAGCACAGTCAAATACAGTTTCTTCCCTCCATCTCTTTTCTGCTTGTCACTGAACCATCATTAGCTGATTAATGTTTCCCAGCTGAGAGTGTTAATTGACATAATCTATTCTCCATTAGTGCTGGCCCTCTGCAGACAGACTCAATGTGTTCCTTCACCCCTCATTTCACCCAAGGTGGTCTTGCCCTTCACCTTGGGCTAATAGTAGGCTAAACTAAGTCAAGGTCCTTGTGGGGGTGCTTCAGGTTGCTGTGGCTAAAGTATAATTTCACAAGATACTGAGAGAATAAATTTTAGAGATCTCAAATTTGTCTCCATTTGACTGTTTTGGCCGTAATTATGGAAAATAAGAATCCTTATAAACAGGCGATCAGTTGTTTGGTCCAGTAGGGTGAGTCAAAAAGGCAAGAAAAAGAATGAGATCAAGTTATTTGGTTATTTTCTGCTTGAAATTTAGGATTTAAAGATTTAGTTTGCTTTGTTGTTTTTCCATCATCTGAAACTGTCATCAGTGACCAAAGTCTTAGAGATCTGAGGCCTGATTCAGAGGTCTGAAGAGTACTTTAGACCCACAGACCAGTTGTTTCTGGTGTGCCAGAGAAGGTCTCAGGAACCAGTGATCCTGCTTGATTGTAAAGCTGTGAAAAAACTCTGCATATTGTCTTTTTTTTAACTTCATGAAAAACAACCCAAGGAGAGCTGAGCAATCTTCACAATACACTGAAGACGTAAGAAAATCAACATGTTGTGCAGTCATGAAGACCAAGCACAGACAGGCTGCCTTCTTGGTGTATATTTAGACTGAAGCCAGCAAAGGAAGGCAGAATGCAAAAGAGCAGGAACAGATCAGGAGAGAGAGTAAAATGAAGTTGAGGAGGGTGGAAGAGATTGATTTTCTTTGACATTCCCCACTGAAAAAGTCTCGAACTCGTCACAGAGACTTGAAAAAGAAGAAAGAAAGCATATCTAACACATACACTGGCTTCGTTTCTTAGCAACAGCCTGCACCCGAGGTGAGAAGGAAGAGCTATGGAGATGGAGGGATAGCAAGAAAGAAAGATAGATAAAGAAACAGGACCGACAAAAAGATATTGGAGTACGCACCCTGCAACTTGTCTGGTTGGTACATATTGATTTTAACTGATTTCTTTACCCCTGGTTCTTATTTTGAAGAACACACTCACTTCCACCATTGCATGGATTTCCTGAGAGAGAATAAAAAAAACCTCCCATCTAACTATCGCCTTTAAGCTTTTATTTAAATCGGCGTGTGTCTTTAGACCAAAGGTGCGATAACTTTTTGAGACATTATCATCCAACCCAAGAAAATGAACAAAAATGTCCAAAAAACATGATAAAATCCTAAATGCGTTTCTGGAGCCGGGGGGATCAAAGAGGTGTGCAAAAATAGTGAAAAAAAAAAGTTAATATCACAGTTTCCTTTATTAATATATGTGGAAATTATATGTTTACACATTTACCATTTCATGAAGTAACTGTGGCAAAATGATGTTTGCAGGATTTTCACTTAATTATACAGCATTTATTTTCATGTCATATCCACCTTTAATCTTCATTTAATGAAGGCATTTAATACATTTGAATTTCACAATTATGCCTTGATATACTAATTAGAAGTGTTTCCTGTCCCTTGACACATATTGGATATTAACAAATTTCCAGTAAGGCTCATTAGTTTAGTGTTTTATATCAAACAGAACCAAAGTGTGCACAACATAGAAAGAAACCCACTTGAATCACATCTTTAAAAAAGCATTAATGTCTAATTTTCTCTTAATGAAATAAAGTTTGAGCACATATAACAGCAAACTAAACTCAGGCTATTAATGGTCACAAGAACCATGTTGCCATTATTTCATGTTATTTTGTGGGTTGTTACTGCTATAAAATGCAAAGTGTCCCTATCTGTTTGTGATATATAAATATAATGTGTTTATATATATAGATTAGGCAGCTGTTACTAAGATTTGGTGATAAACACATTTTTGAATTATTTTACAATAAAAATGCAAATTAATTGATTTGGTCTCCATTTATCTATTGCAACTTTTTTGTACATTAGTTTCAAACCTCCTTCAGATACAGTGGTTTACAAGCCTTAGTAAAAAACAATCTGCCCAAAGGCTGAAATTGATGTCTTCAGATGATTTATTTGTGTCTTAGTGGCCAACCAAATACTTGCCTGGCAGAGTGCAGCTCTTAGATAACTGAACTGGTTTAATTATGGTGGGAGGGAAACTAGCAGTGGCCAATCAGGTTTGATCCTCAAGACTAAGCTTGGACAGTCTGCTCATTCCTGACTTAAAAAAAGGATGTGAAATGGATTTATATGTGGTCATTCCATGCTTTTTAGATAAAAGCTGCACCGGGGATGTACGAGATATCTTTATAGCTGCTTTTCTGTTCAGCGTATCTGTGTGTGTGTGTGTGTGTGTGTGTGTGTAAAGGGAAGCAATAGAGAGGAAGTCTATTTAGGACAGTGATGGCAGCTAAAGATAGAAGGCAAGTTTTAAAGAGAGGATAGAAACATGGGATGTTTTGGATAGATCAAGTCTGAATCAAGGAACATATTTTTTATAAATAAGCAAGGTATCTCTCTTTCACTATTATTTGTGTCTTGTTAGATCTAATCCACCTCTCATTTCCCCTCTCTAGCTACTTTTAGATGTTCTCAGGTGTTGTTACTTCCTTGGTCTCACTCTCTTTTCACTCATTCTCAGTAATACTGTTTTTATTTTTTTCTCCATTATTTTTCTCCATCGGAAACATGAGGCATTGCATGCGCAGGAGGCTATCTGAACACTTCAATCATCTCTTCTTCTTGCGCACACAGCAGTGTCACCAGGTAGAACTTCTCCCCCCAATTAATTAATTATATCATATGCTTAATTTACCATATTTCCAAACAGTAAGGGACAGCTACCCATTGACAATATAAGTGCAATTCTATCAAAAGCTTTTGCCCAGCCCTGCATACCTAACTCCAATATCCAGAGGTAATATGCGCAGGACAGACGTGTAGCTTTGTTGATTGTTAGGCAGCTTAACACAATCTCTCCAGTGCTGCTTGCAAGTTGTTGCACTCTCTATTCAAGATCATAGTCTAGTTCATGAACATCCGCTTTTACATCTCCAGGTGAAATTATTACATCAAAGATGTGGCATATGCAAATTTGCATTATTCATGAGGTAGTGTTCCAATTGGCTGGAGGGTAACCTGATGCCACAGTTCTAGCTACTTGCAATAAGTAATCATGAACAATGAAAATTAAGAGTAAATAGCTTCAAAAACAGGCTGCTGGGTGACAGAGGGGGATCTGCACTGTAAAGATGATTTCAAGAAACCAAAACAACTTTTGGAGACAGAAAAGTCCAGATTTCAATATTATTTTCAATTTATTCTGTAAATAAATAATTTGCTTTTCTTAATTTTTAATGAATCCAGTATACTGATCTTTTTTTTAAAAAAAGATTCTAAATAATTATGTTGTCTTTAAAGCAATGTTAAGCAACAAACAAAATAATTCATAAACATGTTGCAACAGAAACAAAAAAAGGTATAGAGCAGTGTGGAGTTTTGCCCCTTGAAAAACATCATGTGTCCACATATGTGAGAGATAAAAGAACACATCTAAAATATTCATTATTTGATTAAAAACATTTTCTATTAGCCTTTTCTCATGATGGTGAGATTTGCAGCTAAAACTAAGATACTACATAATAGAATAATATGATCCATGATAAAATGATATGTTCAATGCTGGTTGTGGATGTGAAGCAATCTGAACTTCCCCTAACTGCAAACTTTTTAAATATGAATGAAGGGAAACAGCACACACATTTAACCAACTCTCTTGCTTTCACTTTCATTTAAAAAGTTAATGGAGCTTGATTAGCAACTCCTATCAATTTAAAAAGAAATCAACAGCTGTCCCACTTCTTTATGGTGTTTGGTTTGATTTTAAGACCCTGGAAACTATGACTAAGTATTTCAGAATTTCCTGTGCTCCCAGTGCTGTGATGACAGGATTGAAAGGAGAGTGTTAACCTGCTTGTCTGTCAGCCTGTCAGTTTGCAGAGTCAGAGTGGTTCCGCCATAATGCTGATTCCTCTAGTGTTGCCAAACCATAAATCAGTGTTAATAAGAATTCATATAAAATGTGCATATGGAACAACAAATCTATTCATGCATGCAGTTCACATGGCAGAGCAATTTAACAGAGCAAAATATGTGAATCCGAAAAACAGACAGTAGCAAAAAGCCAATCAAACTAAAGATGTTGGGAATGACAGGAGCTTTTTCTCGGCAGACTAACCATGTAGTTCCAGCTAAACCTTCCTTCTTTGCCTGGCTGAGGCGTCAGTCATTCCCACGTACCCGCACACACACACACACACACACACACACACACACACACACACACACACACACACACACACACACCTTATATGCAAGCACAGTGAAGCCACTGCATCCTGAGATTTGCTGCTTGCAATGCAAATCAGATTGAAAAAGGTTCTGGCAATGAGCATGCTTAACTAGTCACTATGGAAACTCTGCAGGACATTGCTTGGCCTCTGCTCTGTTTGTTTTTGTTTTCCCCTGTTTGTTTACTATGTATCTTAGAAACACATCAGCAGCTGCAAGCCACCTCAGCACAAGCATCAACGAGAAAAAGACACCAGCTAATGATTGTGTTTATTAGATTGCATTAGATTAGATTTGATTATATGAGATTACATTTGCTTAGATTAGATTATAATGGAGTGACAACAGCAAACATGTTGCTGTCTTCAGTCATTACATATAGCACAGTTATTTCAATTTTAAACATATTTAACTAAAATTGCAACATTTAAATTAAATAAAAAATCAGAAAACAACACTGTTTATATCATTATTATGAATCCTGAAGATAAGAAAGTTTATTATTATTACTATTGTTGTTATTATGTGTTGTCTTCTCCCTCTCCACTCACCCCCAGCTGGTCCCTCCCTAAGCCTGGTTCTGCTGGAGGTTTCTTCCTGTTAAACGTTTTTCCTTCCCACTGTCGCCAAAGCGTGCGCTCACAGGGAGTCATATTATTGTTGGTGTTTTCTCTGTTTTCTTTCTATTATTGTAGGGTCTTTACCTCACAATGAAGCCACAGTACGAGTACATCCTCTCTTGCTTTAAACTTCCAACCTAGTAATATTGAGATAGAGTAAAGTGACCACGGTGTCACTCAGACATGAAGTTGACACATTCAGATGATGTCAGATTAACAGAAAGGGCTTTTGGAAGATACCAGAAACCCGCAAACAATCTGATCTTCTACAAATCCCCAGAAAACCTCCAGAGCATTCAACATTACTGGAACTTTAGCTTCCAAAAGTAAATCTAAATGCTACAAACAAAAAGAGCTTTTTCATCAGCATTTCCAATATGCTCATTCAATTAACTACTGTGAAAATTGAAAAACAGTTGATAGAGAGAAAAAAGCAAGGTGTCCACCTATCTTGAGCACTCACACATATTACCAGCAAGACAAGGCCACATGACTCATTGAAGTCTCCTGCCTTTGTGTGAAACTTTAAATAAAAATGAACAATTTCTTAATAAAGTGTTGATGTGTGTACAACTTATGGGCTTAGTATGGGCTTGTGGATCTTATCTGATGTTTATATGGTGTGATGAGATGACTGTTAAATCACACTGATGACAGGATCAATGCTCAGAGTGCAACCCTTCAGATAGATGTTTGCTATGGTTGGATATAGGAGCACCTATGTGTGAATTATCTCACTGATTACTCGGGGAAAACTGAAAATAACTACAGCAATATATTTAAAAACAAATTACATTGTATTTGAATTCAGTTGACCTTTTTAGTTTTATGATTTATAAACCTGGGTGCTACTCTTTGCATCGTTACCACCGCATGGAAATGACTGCAGAGCCGTCCCTCGTACTTTGCAAACTATTTGTGGTGATTTGTGCTACGTTTATATATTTGTTACTCCAAAATATTTTTCAACTTGGCATTGAGAGGTTGTTTTGAAGAGTAGATTTTCTTTTTTTATTGCTTTGTTATTGCATTTCAAACACTACATTATTTTGATGAGTTGACCGTAAATCACGTCGATGGCATTTATGATGCAAATCCATCGTTAATGACTTTAGATTGATTAGTTCCCTATGCCGTATTTCTTCATAAAACTTTCATTTTCACTTACTGAATGGCTATGGTCACCTTAGCCATTTTCACATATGCACTGGTATTTCACAGTGTAAATGTCGGATGCTGTCAGGTTTGATATGGAACAGTCTAACTTGCAAGCTTCCTAGTAAAGTCTGTGTGATATCGGATTGTGCTAATTTGCATCAAAATGGGAATAACCCAGGTGACTGTCTAGTAATATTGTAGCAATGAACAGTAGTGTAGTAACAGCAGTGTTTTCACAGCTAGTGAGTGGTTGTTCTTTGTTGTGCCTTCTGCATGCTTTACCAAGGTGGCACCCTCCCATACACCAAATGGTATTTGGTGTAAATTCAAGTTTGAAGAACACGGTGAACACAAACTCCTCGAGTGTGCTTTTAGACAAGACAACTCAAAGTTTTCTGGAGTTCATGTTTTAAAAAAAGGTCTTCTTGCCAAATTGGCATACAGTAACTCCAAGTGATGTTTGTGAGACATCTCACTGTGTGAGAACAAAGAACTGAGAAAGTTTATTTACTTGTTGATGACTAATGATCACAAAAAGATATTTTTTCATAAATTTAAAATTACCTCTTTGCTGAAATCTTGTTTTAGCCATCGCTGTGAATTCGGCACTGGCCTTCGGCTTTGATTTCATGACTAGCTATGGTGATTCTTTGATGAGGCTTTGTACACTGCAGTGTTTTATCACAGGCCTCAGTGCAGTATTGTACCATGTCTCTATGGCGATAAACCACTTTAGAGGCTTGGGCTCGCCCAATATTTTATCTCAGCACCATCACTGAAGGCAGGTGGAACTGATTGAAAAGAAATTATGAAAGAGGAGAGAAAAAAATGGCACACAGCATCTGCAGAGCCTGGCTGAGGACATTGGAGAGAAGATTGAATACAGGTTATCAAATCTGAACCCAAAATAAATCTCTTTCATCAAGCTCTTCGTCTCATTCTTTCCCTGACGTTTTTCTCTGAGCTGCCTGTATACTCTGTATAACCAGATCAAACCTGCAATGAACCGCTGACTCAGTCAAGGCTCCAAACCCAGATATACAGAATTATTACTCCCACTAAATCCAGAAATGGAAGAGGGTATTCTACTGGAATCTTTTGTAAGTTTGAAATATTTTGCACTGACTACTGAGTGATTTAGAAGTACAACAGTAGAGTATAAGAGTGCATCTTTACATATTATCAACAAAATTAACTTTAAGAAAAAGAAAAAAGAAACCATGAATTTCATTTGAACAGTTGGTTCTGAAACACTTTGTGTTAAAAATACTGTTCGCCAACACCTATTTGACTGATGTTGCACCTATGGTGTATTTCATGCTTTACAAAGATCCTCATTAAAATGTCTATACCTCTGCCTGAGAGAGCCAGTGTCATTTATCTACACGTCATACTCTAAGAGCTACTCTACCATTAAAAATGGTGATACATATTTGAAAAAGGATAAGTTGAACTGCTGTTCACTGCATGAGAAAGATAGAATCATGGGAGAGAGCTGTAATGGCACACATTTTTATCACAACATTCCCCTACATAAAGAATTACTGAAGTTGTTTGTACCATACATGACTACACTTTGAAAGATATAAAACACTTATATTCATGAAGCAGTGATCAGTGAACATCTGGCAGTTTCATATGCAAACTAACACAGTGAAGTCCATTCCAGCAGGACCTTTCATCAGTATTCTTTGGACAGTGTGTTATACGTGGCAGACAGTCCATAGCAGGTCTCCGTGGGGTGCCTGAAATGAGATGTGTCCAGTGCCGCAATTAACACACTCATACATTCGTGCTCAGACAAACAGAGATGAATGTATGCAGCCATAATATATGGATACACGTGCGCAAATTCAGATATAGGTAGGGAGGAGTAGTGACATAGCTGCTTTGGTAATTGCAGTGTGCTCTGACAGCCATCTTAATGAGATAATGAGAGTAGGAGGGTGAGTCAGTGCCACCCTCTCCCTCCTCCTCCACAGAGCCAGAAACAGACGAAGGGGTCGACCTCAAAATGAGCAAGAAGACAGATGAGTAAATGGATAGAGGTTAAAGAGGGAAGAGAAAGAGATGAGAAAGACAACGGAGAGAATGAGAAAATGATTTGCAGTGTTAAAGGAAGAAGACAAAGGGAACAAAAAGGAGGAGGAAGAAAAAAAGACAGGATGGTTTAAAAATAGGAAGACGACGATGGAGGGAAGAAGTGACAGAAAATTATAATAAAAGGAAAATAAAAATACAAAAGAAGAAATAATGACAGCTAATAAAGACAACAGAAATGCAAATAAGGCAGTTGAGATCCTGAATTGTTAAGAGGCCCCAGGCAGACAGAGTGACACTGTGGAATCGAGAGCCTGATATATATGCGATACGTATATTAAAAAAAAGCATGCATACAGCATTTTCCACACATGGTGCTACTTGTGTAGAAATTTGCTTGGAGAATATACCTCAAACATGCTCTAGAGCAGGCGTGCACATTTGTGTTTGGAGCAAATCAAGCTAAAAGTGGTGAAAACAGAAAAAAAAAAAAGTTTTACAGTATGGATGAATACTTGAGAGATCTTGGAGTCTGGCAATTCCTTCCTACACCTCCCTTACTGGGATACTCTGCTTATTTACATTTCTATGTCAAGTTTGTGGTGCAAATTTCATTCTTTTACATGGAAAGTTTTCAAGACTTTAAATCATTCATGTCTAAAGAAAGCAATGGACATGAAGTTTTTGTAATCCCGGTGATAGACATATATGACAGAGGAAACTCATTGTTTCATAAAACTCTGACAAAAATAACAATGTATATATGGATATCTGCATTTGTGTGTTCGCACAGTTTTAGTCTTGAATCTATATATGTCTATTTGTTTGCCACCAACTGTGCCACTGTCTCCTATTTGAAGAGCTGGGCTAATATGTTTCTTCAAGATTGATAATATCACATCATTAAATAATGTAAAGAGATATTTTTGTCCAGAGCATAGCAGAGTGTATAAGTAGTAGATAGAAGAAAAGGCACAAAAATTTCACTCATTCTTTTGCAGAAAGAAAAAAATCTAGGAAACATGTACCTTTAAAACTATTTTTAAAAGTATCTCAGTGAGATATCTTGCAAAAGGTGGAGGGTGTAAACTCCTGAGGAGCTCTCGCCCTCACCACAGCAGGATCTTTGAAGAATGCACAGATCACTGTTTGAAATAATAACCCACAAAAAACCTCTGAATATTCTTTATCTCTCTTTCTAACACCACTAACACCCCCAAACACGCAGTCTCATTTCATATTTTCTCTTTTTCTAAAATGCTAAAATGCCTGAACTTCCTAATCCAGCCCCCAGGAGTTTTTCAGGAGGTTGCTAATATGGAGGAAAACAGCCCTGTTCTAGGACTCACTGTTCTTTTAGGGCAAACACAAACACACACACACGCGCACATGCACACACACACACAGATAAAAATAAATACACACACATGTAGATAAACACACATCAGAGTTGATGCCAGATGGCCACATCTGTGACCAACTGCCATCTCATACAGACCAGGTGTTGAGGTGTTGCAGTGTGTGTGTGTGTGTGTGTGTGTGTGTGTGTGTGTGTGTGTGTGTATGCGTGTATGTA
>VUQG01021157.1:8684-22768 GCA_015106755.1 Etia nguti | reverse complement strand
GTAGAGCTTGAAATTAGCACAAACCACCAGTGTGTGGTAATCATTTTATAAGTCTTTCAGGATTCTATATGTCTTAGTTGCCGCTTTGGCAGGGACACCCCCCCCCTCCCTACAGTTGTGGAGCTCAAATAAAGCACAGTCATAAATGAATGGTCATGGTCTTGAGCTTGTTTCTACATTATATGCTTCTGCCTCCTATTTTCTGCCACTTGCTTTCAATTTTTGATTACCGTCTCCTGACAGAGTGTACAACCACCTGAAATCCATCAACAAACCCACCTCCACCATGTGTATCAATGCATTCAAGTACAACATCTGACAACCCAGTAAACAAATTATGTGTAACACACACAGTAATTGTGGCAGAACTGGAAATCGTTGTCAGTCTAACATGCAACACAATAAATCTTATACTGGACATGTACAAAACATTTATAAGGAGATTATATATCATTAATTATTTAATGACATAAGTTGAAACCTTTCATTATCCCTCACTATACACACGGACACATAATGATCTGTGTCACAGCTAGAAGCCATCTGACAGAAGATGAAGGGCAGATCCATCTTTTACGCATTTGAGGATATAACAATCTCTGTACTCATCAAAAGGCTACTGGCCAATATCCTGGCTCAATGGGGCGCCAGATTCATGAGATTTATGGTCACTCGTGCGCGCACATACGCATATATCCCAGGTCTTGCTGCTGGGCTGGATAATATCCGTGATGTCTGAAATTTAATCGGAGTGCCAGAAAACTATGATGAGAGAAATATGAGCAGAAAAAAAGTGAAATATTATATTTATATATAACAACAAAAAGTTTTGCTTCACTCACCTATGTTTCGACAAGCTGCGCATTACAAAATCTCAGTTCAGATTTCACTTTACAAAATGTTGTGGTTTAATGTCTGAATTTAGTGTGGAGAGTGGAAAGTACCGACCAACATTTTTGTCTTTTTCCTTTAATACTGTCACCCTTTTAAATGAAATTATGACACCTCAGCATCTGAAGACAGCAGCTGCATATAAATTATTTCTGCTGACAAGAAAGTGTGAAGAATGAAGATCCGCTGTGGAAATAAGTCTTAATTACAATGACTTGTTTTAATTCAGAATTACCATAGGATATTAAAGCTCTATTTGCCAGGTAACTAAAAATGATGAAACTACTTGGCTATGAATTTTCCACGAAACAAGATTTAAAACATAATCATGGAAAAATTTTATAAAAATTTGGTTATAGATTAATAAAAATAAACTGTAGTGTTTTCTTCTGTTGATGCTAAACACTGACAGAGTGGGCTGGACTTCAGTGATTTGTTTTCTTATTACATTTAAATAAGCCTGAATAAAAATGTATAATAGCTTCATAAATCCTGTCAGTGTAGCTGGCTGTCCGCTGATGAACATGATCACTCTGGACTTTTTGCTCTCCATATAATTGAGTCCAAAAAGAGAGAAAATTTTCAAAAAAATCCATGAATTGATGAGTTTTCATTTTAGGAGCTTAGCAACTGACCAAAGTGCATCAGCGCAAAATAATGAAGTTATTCATTCAGTATTTGCAGTTCCATTTACCTGAAGAACTTTGCTGCAGTAATTATCAATGTTGCACAAGTTCCTTTCACTGAATGTGTGTGTTTGCCATACAAATACATTTTAGTTCAAGCTGAATGTCACCCAGATCTAAATAGAAAAAAAGAAAGAACGACAGGATTGCAAGTGTTAAAATGAAATGATTTGTTTCAATCTTCAATCAAATAACTGCTTCCTTTTGAACGCTCAGTATTTGCCCATTCTCAGCCATTTCCAGCATCTCCTCCTTCCTTTTTAAATTTTTTATTTTTTTTTACAAAACTCTTTCCTTGTCTCTAGATGTATTTTGTAAAACCGTATAAAAAGAAGCTCTTAGCAAGACATATTCACAAAAACAAAATAAGAAGTAAAGTAATCTTTCTTTTTATTTATGTAGTCCTCTTCTTGATGTGCCTTACAAAAATACTAAAATCTTTGAATCTGAATCAGTGAAGAGGTTCTGAATGCAAAAGGTTTGATCTACTAAATGTTCTAAACAGTGGATAGCTGAAACACTCTTCCACCTAAAAGGATTTGAACCACTAAGTTGAGGTTTTCAAAATATAGGTTACCAAAATTTTTTTGCAAATTTACTGTTTTCTGATGGAATATCTTCACATGAAAAGACCAGACAAGACAAGACAAGAACCATATGTCAGATAGTGTAGACTAAATCACTATTGTTTGGTACTGTGTACTGGCCTGTCTCGAACCCCATTTACAGCACACTCCTGCTCCCTTAATGCTCAGATTCTCTGTTTGCCATTTCTCTGTATGAATACCGTCACTGTTGCATTTTGGGCCCCCAGCTACTGTGCTTCTTTATTGCTTCTCCTCCGTAGTCTCGTTGCCTTCCTTTTCCCACCCTATACATGCCCCAGTTTCAACTCCCTTTTCCTTCTCTGTCTGTCTGTCAGTTGAAAGACTTTTTTAATCGCTCACGACTTATTAATGGATTATCGTTAGAAGTTCCTGCCACTTTTCTTCACACTTGCTCTTTTCTTCACTTTTTCTACTTTCTTTTTAACCTCTTTAAATTTAAAATGGTAATAATCATAACTGAGGAGACTGGCTGTCGCCTGATTTCTGTGCTAAACTTAGTCTCTGTGATCAGATCACTCTTTCAAGAATTTTAATCTAAACTTGGAAAAAAAAAAGATTCTTGCCAATTAGAAATTCTATATTAAGAATAGTTAGTGACCCCTGGGGGGCATAAAAAAAACTTTGTCTTTACAGTGTTGACTACTTTCTTTTATTTTATTTTGAAAGATGATTAATTCACCAACAGCAACCCTTAAAAAACACCATGACAAGAAATCCTAATACTTCCTTTAGCAAGACATTGCCATTGCGCACTTGTTTGTTCTGTCAATTTGCAACAGTTTGGTTTATTTCCTATGTAGTGAATTTGATTGTATACACTCACGCCTAAATGTAAAAATGATAGACTTTACTTGTGTGTGTGTGTGTTTGTGTTTGTGTGTGTGTGTTCATCTACATACTATGTGTCTAACTACAGGTATTAGCTATGTGCTAATTGGTCGAGGTTTGCAGGAGCTTCACAAATAAAGCTTTCATATTTATGCATGTTTTCTCCACCCCAAAGATGTTTGACTGGAAACAGAGGAATAAAACAGGTCAGAGTCTTTGCCACACTGACTGAGGAAAACAAAAGACATATTTGAGAAGCAGATGCAAGAAAGTCATCGAGCAGCAATGCTGCTTTTGGATCTGACAGCTAGATGGATAATACGACTGTGCATGATACAAGTTGCAGAGATGACAAAGAGCTCAGTCTCTTCTGGCAGACTCACTCTCTATGAATCTTTTTTTAGTTCTGTAATTCAAAAAAAAAATATCTAAAAATCATAACAGTTCCTTTAGCAAGACATTGCCATTGTTTTTCTGTCTATTTGCAACAATTTGGTTTAATTCCCATGTGGTGAATATTTGATTGTATACACTCAAGCCTAAGTGTAAAAATGATAGATGATAAAAAATAATTTCACAGTTCCAAAATCTGATACACAAGAATAAAATTAAAACAATTCAAAGGACGGGGCTGGAGTATGTATATCAAATTACAACAAGATGACATTTACATGCGCTTTCTTGAACCGAGCCACTGTAATAACATCTTGCTTCATTTTTTCTATTTGTTTGTTTTGAGTTCTGTATTTTATTTTTTTTTATTCTGCTCAGTCCTTTTTTGTGTTACTTTATATTCTCTAACCCTCTGCAACTGTCGCTTTATCTGACTTTCTCTATCAGTCTCTGTCTGTCTAAATCTCTCTTTGTCTACAAAGGCACATTCATATTTGAATAGTCGCAGCAATGTCAATAAAAAGTAGACAGTAGTGGTGAGGGACAAGGCACCTGCCTATCTTCATCTGTCATGGTCATCCATTGCTGCACTTGTTTTACTGATGTTAAACAAGGAAAAGCTCTGTTTTAGCACTCTAATCATTTTTAACACATAAGGCTGGATGTAAAGACCTTTCACCCCTTCCCAGATGTGATGACAGAGAAAAGACGTGGGGACTTAAACCTCTCTGTGTCCCCCCTCTCTCGACAGTGGTAGATCAAGATGCAGCCAGTACCCTCAGCAGTCAGCTGCCACCAATTCTAAATACAGAACATCAACCACTTTGGTTGGGAGATGCACAGGAAGCAGATTGCTGCGTGAAAGCACCATAAGTATATATTTCTTTGCCGCCCGACTGTCTAACTTTGTCACTCTGTTTCACTCTGCTCATCTCTCTTCTTCACTGGCCTTTTCTGTTTCTCTCTGTCTGCTTCTCTCCATCACTCTGCCTCAGTGGTACATGCACACAACAATCAAAGGGAGAGAAAGTATGAGGGCAGGGTGTGTGCAAGTTTTTTTTTTTCCGTGTCACAGGACAGAGAGACAGAAGACAAAGTACATGCATGTTCTTTCTCTTGTCTGCTCTGCAGCGATGCCATGTAAGTAAATACTTGGCCCTTCAGTGAACCGTCGGAAGTGCTTCGTCTCTGTGCACACATACACACAGGCACTTACGGAGCTCTCACTCAATTTTACCCAGGTGTTCCACTTCCTTCAGTGTTTCTGACTTTTAGCTGTAATGAAAATGAGTCAGAAATAGGTGGCCTACTTTCACTTCAAACCCTCTATCATAATGAAAAAAATTCATCTCTGCCATTTCTCCCATGCTCGAGCGTGACTTCTGTGTTATAGTTTAAAAGCTAAAGACGGGTTAAGCAATGTGTTGAGGACAGACTAGTAACATGTGACTACTTAACTTTAACAGATTGTTAACCTAAGGTATCCACCTTACACAAATCAGCCATAACATTCAAAGCACTGACCTCTAATATTCAGGTTATATGTATATCTATAAACTTGCATAAGTGAGCGTTGGCTATGATCTTGTCACTGGTTCATCACTTTCCCTTCCCTGGACCACGTTTGATAGATACTGGCCACTGCAGACCAGTAACACCCCACAAGAGCTGCAGTTTTAGAGATGTAGATACAGGTTTGTTCCAATCCTTACGCTTGCCCGTTCTGCTGCTTTCAGTGCATCGACTTTGAGGACAAAAAGTTCACTTGCTCGCTAATATATCCCACCCACCAACAGGTGTCATGATGAAGAGATAATCAATGGGTTATTGTTATCATTCCTATCTATGTTGCCTACAAATTCATGAAACCATTGGTAACTCAGTAATCTGTGGGAAAAATATTTGTCCAGTTGTCATGCATAGTAAAACACTCTCACATGGTCTTCACTAAAATGTCACTCTAGAGTGTTTGAGTGTTTTATTGGGTCTTGTTCTATTAAGTGAGAACTTTATCATAAGTGGAAGCTCTCAAAAATCACAATGTAATGAGCAGTCAAGTATTACTTGAGTTGGGACAAACAGCTAGAGTAAATGACACAGACTAGGCTTATTAGAGAAGTGTTGTTAGGGATGGAAATTTAAACAAGAAGTGAACTTAAACACTTCTGCTTCTCATACAATGAGGTTTATCAAGGATATCAAACTGAGTTCAGTAGAGCAAAAGAATATGTCCTGTAAGCAGCAACGTGAGGCACAGATAAGGTCTCTTATTCCCAAAGTTTAAAAGAATCTAAAAAGGATATTGAAAAATCAGAGACGAGTAGAATTCCACCAGAAAAATTATGTGAGAGATTAAACACTGTTTCTGAGAGGGAAGTATTTGTGTTAGGATTCATATGACCTGGAGAATTCAAAGACTAAACTCTATGCTAACTGATAAAGTTGATAACCACCTTTGTGTGAAAAATACAAGTCTTTCCATTATCTGGATTCACTTAAAATAACATCCACAATCAGGATAAGAAGTTACACAAAGCTGGTTATTAGCTCGCTACGCTAACCCAGGGTCTGCCCTGCACATTTACATGAAAGAGGTGGTGCTGGCAGCATCTGACCAATCATAGCCATGGATAAGTGTACTGACAGCAGAGCGGCTGACCTTACAAGGTAAAATAAAACTATAATATTAAATCTAAAGATGTTAAACACAATATTGACTGATGCTGCAGACAAATCAGCAGTGTGAGTATGTGTGAGGGGAAAGGTGACGTATGAATGTTTGAGTGCCTTTAATTCTTTGATCAGTAGGATTGTAAAAGAGCTGCTATATTAACAAAGTTGAACCTATTGTTGAAGTTAAAGGAAAGCTAGCATAAATGCCAGCCGTTTGTTAGCAGATTTAGCAATATCATCATTAAGACACATGGATGATGGATGATTTTGTTTTGGGGGTTTTTTGTTTTGACTTGTTTTTTTAAGTACAGTCTTACTAAAAGTATAGATAAATGAAACTTATAGGAGGCATTTTTTAAAATGTGTCAATTCTTTTCACATCTAAAGATGAAGGAACTATCTTGCAGAACGCAACAGGAACTAATGAATTTCTAAAAGTTGCGCCACTAAAGTTGCAGCAATATCATTGTGCCCTTGGGCCAGGCACAGTCATTTTAAGCCCCGCACATTCTTACTCTAAGTTCCTTAGAAAGGCATTAGACTGCATCATCACGTCTTTGCCCTTGTAATTAACCAATTTAGGGATTAAATGAGCACAGCGAAAGGCAAGTGAAACATTGTTTCAGAACATTATGTCCGGACAAATACAATCAGTGCTCATATATATATATATATATACACACATATATAGTAACACATACAGGGATCATTTTCATTTCATTTAACTGGTCTTTAACAAGCCCACAACCATAAAGTGTCCGTCATCTGAAATAAATCAGAAGTGTTAATGTATGCGTGTGATAGGATCTGTGAATGTTGAGCTTCAGCCTGCACATACTAACATTATGTGTGTGTTATATGAAGGGAGTCTCTGTATGTTGCTATAGCCGCTTCCCAAGCCTCATTTAGACAAAGTTGCTCACCAAACAGAAGCTGAATAATTCTCTTTGAGCCTCATATCTATCATATCCTCTCTTCTCCTCCTTCCCTTCTCACGGCTCCTGCTTGTCCTTCTCTACCTCTCTCTTCCTCTCTCGTCCTCCTCATCTTCCCCCCACTGTACACGATCTCTGGAGGATCTTTCTCTCTTTTTTTTTCTAATAAGAGTTTTTTAGGGGAGAAGCAGCAGCCTTGAGACGCTCTTCCTCCAGGCTGAGATGGATTTATGATGTGCTGTCAACTTGCGAAGAGAGAGGGAGAGAGAATAAGAAAGCACAGTAAACATGTTTTCCTCCTTCCTACCATAATTTGAGGGGGTGGAGGGTGGAAACAGGGAACACAGCTGGGTGCTTTTTCATAATCCTTTGCATTGAAAATCAAAACAAGAAAACATCATGATGCAAAGAAAAGGTGAGGCATGGTCCAAGCCATGTCTTCTGTTGATTTTGGAGGGTTGACAGGACTCTAAATTGTTTAAGAGAGCAACAACAGAGTGAGTATGTGTGTCCTGACTGGTTGAACTTTAACTAGATATTACTGCAGGTGTAGATAGGAAAGAATTTAGGATGGGTGTCTCGGTGTTTTTGGCACGATTGGTTAAAAAATACAGTACCTGAAACAATTTAATTCATCACTCTATTCCAGTGTTATCAGTCCATTGCCAGCTATTGATAGTTGATATTCCATTTGATACCGCTGGTTTCCAGCTTCCTACACCAACTACCGGGCTCAGTAGGCAGTTATCACCTCATTTAATGGTGGTCGTACCGCCTTGCTGAACAGAAATAATGGGCAGAGTATTTTCACTTTAACAGCAACATTAGGGTGAAGCAGGGCTAGTGGTAGAAGAACTTTGACTTGAGTTAAAGAAACACCTTTGCACTTTTGGGTGTTGGAGGGTTTTACTTGGTTTTTAGTGAAGTTAAGGCAACCAAACCACTAAAGATAAAAGTAGCAAAGATAAGTATGAGTATGCTTCAAATTAAAAAGTACCTCAAAGACTCACTCAAACCCTTGCTGAATGGACTGCAAAGTAACCACTCTTTGTCTTCCTAAGCACGGTGTTAAATGTGTCCTGCCCACTCACAGCTGACAGCCAAGCTGTGCTATGTGCTGAGGAGGCTTTGCATATGACAAATTTAAAAGAAAAAAAAAAAAAAAGCTTAATTTTATGTGCTGTGCTTCAAGATGAGCACCCCCTGCAGATCAAACAGTATCTTTTCTTTTTTCTTTTTATCACTATTACTATCTAGCATACTCTGACACTTCAAAGTCTGCTACAAAGTCACATACAACTCCCATAGTGCGGGATATTTTTTTTTAATACAAAGTCATGCAGAGAGGATGCACTACAGGAGATGACGTTTCACGATGATGCTATCATTGCGACAATCATAAAAAAAAGAAAAAAAATACAACAAAGAAAACCCCCCCAAAACAAAATAACAAAAAATAAAAATAGCATATGATATCCTTTTTCACATGATGATCGCTGTACATCCAGACTTTTAGCCAATGTATACACAAGACACTTCTGCATGTCTAAGTGTCTAAGCTCTATCTTAAATCATGATAGAGCTCATTTTAAATACTTTATATTCTGTTTAATGTCCACAATCGTATTTTTTAAATCATATGTTTATAGTTTATGAGCTCATGAGGACAGGGATATATCTTTATTTTTTTTTATTATATTGAAATATTAATAACAAAACAATCAGCTGAACTGTCAAAATTTACAGGGGAACTTAGATGAAAGGGAAAAGTGGATTATGTGGGAATGTGGAGTGCTAACAAAGCATCTGGTTAACATATTAGATTCAGTTATTCTCATAGATACTAATCAGAAAGTGCTCCTTAAACTGCACCTGCTCAGCTTGCCTGTTTTATTAGACCGGACATGGTCAGAGCTGCTGTCCCCTCTCCATCATTGTTACAGCTTTCCTTGCTAAAGTATTAAAGGAGCAAGAGGAAACTGATCTGTTACAATGCTAACTCACTGAAGCTCGTCTACTTGTTAACACTAGCTGTGTTTCCACACGAAGCACAGCTTGTAACTGATCTTAGGACAGTAAAAGCTGAGCCAGCGACAGCTTGCCTCGCACTCTCCCCCCAGTTTACCGTCAAAGACCAGCGGTTTATCGACAATGCTCATGCGCAAGCCACCAGAAAAAAGTCGCTGCCCTCTAAGTTTTGTGTTGCTTTACGCATAGATACTCAGCACACGATGGCCTTACAATTCACATATACAAAGGATATATAAACACTAAAGCATTTAAAGCTCTAACTGTAATAACTTCTTCAGAAAGAATATTCTTAAAGGACAAGGCATTTAACGTCAGTTAATGTTAAATCAATGTCATCATCAAGAACTAGTATTAATATGATTTTCACTAAAAACTACACGTCAGAAAGGTTACCAAAAATCCTTCAGTTAATAAAGTGGTTAAATTAGTGTGAAGATTTTGTAAGAAAGTGAAAAGACTGTGACATTAGGTTCACCTAATTTTCTCTTTTGAAAGCCAGACTCACCTGTGTCTTTCAAGACACAAGAAACGTGAGATGTGTACCCAAGAAAAAGCCAATATGCATTCAAGCCAAGTGAAATCATCTCACTTCAACACTTGATTCATTCATTCTTTCTTTCTTTCTTTCTTACATGTAATAAAAGCTGGATATGGATCCACTAAATGCCTGACTTAATGACTTATTAACGCTACACTTTCCTGAGACCTCCTGCTCTTATTGCGCTCTGCTGTAGACGTTATAAACTCACAAGTCCCTTGAACTGGCCTTAAAAAAAGAAATGAAAAAGAAAAAGAGGAGAAAAACACCACTCTAGCGTTCCTTGATTTGCCCAGAATGCTGGTTCCCATAGTAACAGGGGGCAATGATAAATTAGCCCATTGGCGCTAAGGATTCTGCTCACACACCAGCCCTGCCACACTCATACTTTCTATTCTGCTCCTCCATCTCCATTTTTCTATCTCTCTGTGCAGCAGCCCTATTCACATGATTGTTTATTCAAAAACGATGCAGCCACAGATGGGAAGTAAACATATTCTACTTTTCAAAATGAAAGAATAACAACTATTTTAGCTCATAAAGAACCTACAAGCACAATCAAAGGTTAAAAATCATTTAGACAGTACTGCGGACATTTGGGTCATTGCAGTGACAACTCAATGTGGATGCTTGGCCAGCATCTTTTCGTTTGAGTTATTTATTGTGATTTTACAAAAGCAGAATTTTGGAGTGCAGCGGTGTTTATGGGAACAGCTTCCCAGTCTTGTAAACCCTCCAACTAATTTGATTAAAGCTTTTGTGTCTATAAGGCTTTCCCAGTATCGGTCAACTAAAAGAATAATTCCAGTAGTGTAGTTTTATGGACTCTTTCTCTCTTTCTCTCTTTCTCTCACACACGCTTACATGCACACTTTTATTTTTCATAAAGTGCAGGCCACATTAATTGTCAGAAGTTATTGTGCTTAATATTTATCCTGTTAGCCTTTAATTGTTAAGCCTTTAATGTCAAACATCAATCCAAAATTGGGTTACATAAAAAAACTGGTTTTATTAATGTGGATAAAAAATAGAAAAGAGATGAGAACTACTTTGAGTAGATGCCAGGCAACGTGATTATACAATTTTCCTTACTCATGTAATCATATTGTACCTACAACACTGATAATAATCTTACAGGGCAAACACATGTTCGTTTCTATGATTGGGTATCAGCTCTGTGAATATGAGCAGCTATGTTTCCTCTGCCAATCTAGTCCACTTTTACCGAGTTGTCTAGTTGACGTCTGGTGATTTCATGGTTAGTAATCCACTCCGAAATATCTTTAAACTACAGGAAAGTGTTCTTGATCCGGTAACACATATGAGCAGACAAAAAGCATCTTATTTAACAAGTCAGCAGTTAGGCATTTTATCCCCAAGAGAACCACTTCATTTCAAACCATTATTTCATTTCAAGCATTCTGGTAGAATAGCAATATCCAGCAGCTGTCAAGCACAGATGTATTCTACGTAATCATAACATTTTTCTTTAAAATTCTGTGTAGAAGATAATCTGCCATAGTGAGCCCAGATGCTTGCTGGTCTTTATACACCTTTGTTAGGTAGAGTAACAAAAGGTTAGCTCCACATTGCATAGCCGTTTGGTCATCTACTCTTGTAGGCATAGCTTTATGTTGCTGAAAACACAAACAGAAAGATGATAAATTAGGGAAAAGGAATCAGATTCCAGCAATCACACATCTTGAAGCGACTTTCCTGAGAACACATTTGTTTAAAAGAAGTTGAACTCAACATGCAGCCTGTTATTTTATGAAGTTATTTCATCATTTCTTGCCAGAGCTGAAGGTTTACGTGTCCACCATGTCTCAGTCAGCTACACCTCATTTTTATTGTTTAATTGTAATATTGCTGTCTATGTTAGTTTTTGGTCTATAAATAGTTCATTTCTCTTTAATGTAAAACATATTGCTGAAGGCGTAAAATACTTACTATGCTACCAATAAGCAAGCTCCAGGTCAATTCAGTTCATTATTAACCTCGACATCTATTATACTTTTAATATTAAAAAATCTCTGCATCATCTGTTTCTTTTTACGTTTTGCCTCCAACCAATTAATTACAAAACAATGAGTTTACCATTTGTGCTAATCAGCAAATAAATGAAAAATCAGCGGAGATTAATTTGTTGAGAGGATAGCGGCATACGTGATCTGAATATTAAGCAATTTCTACTTCCAGCATGTGGAAAGTACATTCCCGGCTATTATATTGTTGACTCTTTATCCAACAGACACGGGCCAATCAGAGAACAACCGACGAACAACAACGACGAAAAATAATTGGATAAAAGGAGGATAAGTCCAGCGTGCCAGGTGCACAGTGCACAGGATGAGTTGAGATGAGACTACTTTCTGGCTGCAGCCACTCTCTTGGCATCAGCTACTGACAGTGTGTTACACTCACGATCACCTTGAGGTCATTGTTTGACTGCTGCTTTCAGGATGCTTACAGCGTGTCGGAGCATCACCTCAATTAGCATATAAAGTATGAGGGAGATCTATCTGTGTTTTCTCACTCATCTGCCTCTCTTAATGTTTCTCCTGCTGTCTCTTTCCATCTTTTTTAAAGGACCTGTTTGTGTGAGTGACTGAGTGAGTGAGAGAGACAGAGAGAGAGTGACAGACAGTCAAACAGACAAAGGAAAAAAGAACAAATGCAACTGTGAATCTCTAAATCTCTAAATGCATAAAAAAATACTTTCATAATGGTACAAGGGATCCAAAACTACCCATTCATACAGCTACATTTAGAATACTAGTTGGAGAGAGAAGATTTAATTTGACATGAGCACAACTATTTTTATGGTTTTGTAAAATGTGCATTTTCACTACTGAAGTATGAATAAAGATGATAATCAGATAAAAAATGTTTTCTTTTTCACTTTTTTTAATTTATCTGTACAATACATTAATGTTGAAGAGGCCACAAACTTAGGGTCAGCCACAAGCCAAGCAGATCAGGTGATCCCCCTTCTATGAATGTGACTGGCAAAATCAACGTAAAGCACACTATTTAGGTTGCCTACAGTTGCTGCACATCCTTAAGCCACTTTTCAACCCGCCATTTCTCCTTTTCATGCGTTACTTGCAGCTGCTCCCCCGACATTATAATTTTCCCCTACGTGTGTAAGGTCAGGGACCAGGAACAGGAACTAGTATCCAGGAACTAGTGTCACAGGGTCAAAGGTAAATTACCGGTGATGACTTTTACAACTTTTTTTTAATAGTAGTGGTCCTAACATGTTTGTGAAGTGTAAGTATGAAGTAATGAATGGACAGATAATGCCTCGCTTCGAGCACTTCACAGCTGTAGTGTAAGAGATTTTCCGTTTCCCCTAAATGACCAGGATTTTCATCCGATGCAGCTACTCACATCAATGAGATGCCAGTCACAACCCCGCTACTCAAAGCCATTACACTCCCTCCTCTCCTGCATTGCCATTGTTACAGCAGAGTGGAAATGGCAGAATAAAATGAAGTGGGTTCATATTTGGGGCATAATTTTCAATGATGTTGCTTTTCTCTTGTTTTATTGAAAACAGTAGCAGGTGCGAATTGAGCTGACGACTGCCAAGGTTATCAATTTCATAATAGTTATTAGTCCCCAAACTCCTCTACTGGGCCTTTCAATCAACACAGAGTACATTACACTGATGTCTGGGCTGTCAACACACATAAACACACACACACATATTCAACACTGATTTCTGCTGCCAGCAACTAGTGTCTGCTGCCACATTAAGTGGTGCACTATAAAGCCCAAATCTGCCCATTCATTCTCTGCTCCTTCTGCATGACAACAACAATAACTCGGCTATTTTAAATGCACAATTACATAGAAGTGCTCTTGGGCAGACAAGCTGATGGCACACTCGGCTCCACTTGCTCAAGCGTTTACATGTGCAATTTGTCAGAGCATTTCTGAGAATCTCTTAGTGTCTGTCTCAGTGTGTTTGTGTACATTATGTAAGTCAAGCATTTTCCCTCTGAAAAAGGGGTGTGAAGTGAGCTGCTCTCTTTTGAGATGAAGCCATGCAGACAATAATGGTTGTCTGCAGGGCTTCATCTTTTTAATAGACAATAAAAAGTTACTTGTTTTTTGTATGTGTGTCTGTGTGTGTGTAATTGGTGACAAATAAAATGCCTTTTTATTTTGTAGGTTTATTCATAAAGATATGCAGCAAATTAAGTATATTTGTATGGTTTTCTATTACTTCTTTTTCCTTTCTTCTTTTCTTGTTTGATTTTTAAAAATATTATCCAGGTGCATGGACCCTCAGCCGCTGGCAGCATGTCACCCAGCAACATAGGCCTTTAGTGCCATAAGATTTATTGAAATACTCAAGCAACATGTCAATATATATATATATATATATATATATATATATATATATATATATATATATATATATATATATATATATATATATATATATATATATATATATATATATATATATATATATATATATATATATGCA
>VUQG01021156.1:41810-52756 GCA_015106755.1 Etia nguti | reverse complement strand
GTGTTGGTGGTAAACTTCTCTGGTCTTTGTCATGTTTCAAGGTGACTGACGCGCACATACACACACACACATATACACATATACACACACACATATATACACACACATATACACACACACATATATACACACACACATATATACACACACACACACACACATACACACACACACACACACACACATATACACACACACATACACACACACACATACACACACACACACACACACACACACAGTGCATGGTAAAGTGCATGCGAGAGGTACTCAGAGACATTAGCAGATTTAGACCTTTTAGATCTGACCCCTTTGTGCAACTAGAGGGATGTTGCTATGGCTACCACCAACGCTAAGTGTCATTGTTGTGAAGAGCCAATCGGGAGAGAGAGAATTTGTCGCTGCGTGTTTTGTGAACGTGTGTTTGATCCACACTGCCTTTGAAATATTTCACTTACCGAATCAAAATGACATTTTGTGTTTTCACCGTACGATTTCCGGATTATCTTGTAGTTTGCTTAAATAAAAACATCTCACGAGGCCCCATGAGCAGCTCGTCCAGAAAAGCTTTACTCAATGTTCCGCCGCATACACAATTTATGATGTTATTAAAAGCTGACACACAAATTACAGCCTGAACTTCCTACCGGCGAGCGCTGCTTATTTCAGCGACTCTCAAGGACAGAAGGCGAGAGGATCTGGAAGCCGACCAAGACGGGAAGAAAGACATCTCTCTGTCTCTCTCACTCTTACACCTGCTAGAGGAGCAGAGAGGGAGCGCGTGAAGGAGGGGTGCAGGAGGAGGAGGGGGTACTCCTCCTCTAGGAGAGCTGTCACTTTGATTCTCATCACCAAGGCAACGGGTGTGCAGACCCACAATCCTCTGCTTTGTCCGATGGGGGTGGGGGTGGGAGTGTGCGTGTGTGTGTGTGGTAGCTGGTGTGCTGCACCTCTGCAAACCTGCATCAAACAGACACACACTAAGGCCTGGTGCTATAGCAGCGAGACACCATGGTGACACAGAGACAAATCTAGCTATGTCTGCTATTTATGGGACTAGAGAGAGTGAAAGAGGAGGCAATATTCTGCAGCCAAACTAGCTGAAACTGCAACGTGTTTGTGTGCATGCTGTCTCCCCACATGATAAAGATGTTTTATGAAGAGGCCCAAGTCATGTTGCTGAGCCAAGCTCCTCACACAGAAGGGTTTTTTCATAAGAACTGACAGACATGAGAAGCTGGGTGACAGGAAAGAGAAACACAGAGACATCCATCAGTTGAAGCCTGCTGACTTAAACTCAGCCGGAGGCTTTGTTTTTCAAAGTCTGGATCACAAACCCACCAGAGGGTCGTGGAATATTTTGAAGGGTTGTTATGGGGTCACGTTAAAACCACTTAAACAACATCTGCCTGTCTTCCGTTCGGTTAAAAAACAAAACAATTTCCCTCGTGTAACTTGAAAATATAAGTGCAGCTGCTATTTTATTATAAATCGTCATGGTATAATGCAGTAAAATAGTAATGACACTGTAATGACGTAAGCAGTTATAGGTTAAAGTGTCTTAGTTTAATCACAGTTCAAAACATATTTAAGGAGAAATGTGTAAATTACACTAAAGTACTGACAGATTCACTTATTTTACAAAATACTTGATTACAGTTTCTTACTGGAAAAATGTATAACTAGTTTCCATTGTACTGTCATTTTAGTGTTCCTACAGTAATGTCCGTAAACAGTTTACTAGTGTTAATTATAACAGCATGGGCTCACCCTGAATTCAAGTTCTTCTTTTTTTTTTAAACCATGACAAGACATCAACTTCTTTCATATTTTCCCTGCTCATTGCACCACAGAGTTCTGGGAATGCTGCTGTATTCATCATTTTACCCTGAAGACGAATGCTCAGCACTGGTTACACAAGCACTAGAAACCACATCACAGATTGACAAGAATCAATGTCTAAATTCTAACTGTTTATCCAGTTTGGGGTCGCACAAGGGCTGGAGTATATATATCAACTGAGCATGTGCAACCTATGTTTATATGGCCATGCCAAAAAGAAAAAAAAAATACTGCATTAATCTGTAAAAACATATAGCAGCTTGCTCTTAATATGAAATGTTTTGGTATTGTGATCTCAGTAGGACTTCCTGATAAAACAACGGTAATAATAATATTGTTTCTTCTTCAGAGTACTCATGTGTTCCGTATGGTAACGTATTACACTGCATTTTGAAGCCAATGCATGGTGGATAAATTCAAAATTCTGCACTGAACTGAGTTGACCAAAAGGCATCTCGAGACAGAAAAGGGAATTTTTAGAAAAGATTTGCACAAAAGAACACGGAAACTTGAGGAACATGACAAAAAAAGTGAAATGCTGACACTTCATCTATAACGTAGATGCATTCGCTTTCTGAAACACTGAAATGCAGAGAAATGCCCAAAGACATCAAGAGAAATATGCAAATGCGCTACTCAAGCATACACAGTTTTGCCCACACAGCGCAGAGTACAGATGTACACACTCTCTCCTCTGAGACAGATGGGGACACCCTCCCTCCTCCTCCTCACACTGTCGTCCACCCCCCCTGCGAGCTTGACCGGGGTCAAAGAGCCTATTGTCATACAGAGCGCCTTGCCTCCAACTATTGTCTGCGACAGTTGGAAACCCTCAGAGCTCATACAAACCTCTGCACACTGAACTGTTCCTCCTCCTTCTGCTACTGCCCTCTCCTTTCTCTTTTTTAATTTCACTCTCTCTTTTGCTTCCACTCCCCCTCTCACAGCCCCTTTCTCTTTGTGCGCTGACTGGGCTCTACAGTGTGTTGCACACACTGACACAGCTGGACCAGTGCAGACACACATGGGAAGGAAAGGAATAAAAAAAAAAACTACACAAGAAGCACTGATTCACATTCTTTCCCAAACAGATGCACATTTCTTACTGACGCCACGTTCATTTAGTCTGATCATTAGATCGGATCACATCAATCATTAATGATTGTTGTGGGAAACTGAGGTCGCTACAGAAACAAAGTGAAATGAAAAATTAGTCATTAAAGATAAGGCAGAAAAAGCTGCTCATGTTAAATTAAGTATGAAGATATTTATAAACAGGCTGAACTTAAATCAAACTAAAAGCTTTTTCACAAATATTTATTGTTTTCATTTTATCTATAGTCTGTCTATAATCAAATAAAATAGCAGTGATAATCTACAACAACAAAAAAATCACTGTAAGAAACTTTTTATGAACTAAATATTTAGCTGTAATCAGATTATAGTTATTCTGATTATTAAACAACTGTAAGTAACTGCAATTTTATTGGTAAAAGTCCCTGCTAAATCAGATTAAGATTGACCTGCTGAAACAATATGTGTGGAAAAATCTCTTTGAACTAGCTGTCAGGAGCTGCTTTCTCCCTGGAAATGACTTTTCCACATCTTAAACAGACCTGGATGCGGATCAAGTGTATCACTGTAAAATGAATTTAACAGAAATCCTGCTGTCTCCGAGCTGTGTTTCCTGTCAGGTCGCGGGCCTCAGTGGAGCCTCAGAGCGGCGGTGGCTCCCTCACCCGGAGAGTCGCACCTCAGCTGGGCACGACAGAAGCAGGAAGAGCCTTAAACAATGACGCTGCAGTTTGAGCGGCTGCAGGGCGCCATGATGCCGTGAGTGGCAGGTGGAATCGCTTTAACTCGTGCACATGCGCACAATGCTGAAGTCTCACTTCAGCCCTGCACAGGATATCTTCACATCCCATTCCTCCTCCTCCTCCTCCTCTCCATTACATAAGCAAAAAAAGTAAATTCTCCCACTGTAAACTGCTCCACATCAGATCGTTGTCATATCACATCAAGTTGTCTCCAGAACACAATCCTTGATGTTTCAGGCATTTGTTTCAGACCTGACTTTGATGCCTACATGCCAACAATTCTGAACAACACAAATCAAACATTATAATAATAATAATATCAGAAAAAAACTGATATTGTTTTGCTTGCAAAACTGGTGATTTGGGAATTCTTCATTTATTATAAGTGAGGCCGTGAACAGCTGCCAAATATGAAAACAAACAAACAAACCCTTTTAGTCCAGTGAATTGTGTGCTTTTTTTGTCACAAAATAAAATTAGTTCCCCATTTTATTCAGGATTGTCTTCAAGAAAATAAATGATTGTTACTGTTTGGTTTCGAGCATGTGCCCTGAAGGTAGCCCAGAGCCCGTCTCTGTGTATCTAATATTAAAGTACGAGGCTTATAAATGTGAATCCAAGTGAATCCCATTCATCACAATGGCTCTCAAACAGAGGGGGGGTGGACTATGATTTATGGAGCGACGTGAAGAAATAGAGCCAATAAATTTGCTGGGTTTAATATAGTTAGAAAAAAAATACAATAAAAACATTTTAGACTATCATTTGGAAGAAAAATTAACTATTTAGTTGCAGGACTAAGTGCAATTTTCTTTCCAATAGTGCTCTGTTTGCCTGAAGAAGCTTTTGTAGCATGTGGCAGCACGCCAAACATCTTTAGCTTTTCAGTTGCTTAAATTTGATTTCCTGCAGGTGGAAACTTGTCAATAACCATCTCTGGCCAACCTCTGCTTCTCATGAATTTCATCTCTTTATTCCAAATAAAATGCAGCTACAAAACTGTTACATCTAATTATGGATTAAACGTTTAAAAGTCATCATTGCTGAGACTTTGCAAACCCTTTAAGAGAATTTTGGTTAACCTGCACTGACCGTGTAAAGATAAATGAAGTGAGATTCAGGTTTTTGATGTCCATGATCGTCTCGGCAAGTAAACACACACACACACACACACGCAGATCTGCAGTGGTGATCAATGGTGATTATCCCAAAGGCGGGTGTGTGCTTGTGAGTGTGTGTCCACTGTGCAGTGAAGTGAGGCATTGAAAGTGTTTGAAGGGGTTTACGACAGTCATATTTCACTGACAGAATGCATTATCCCATCGCTTCCCAAGGACGCACACTCTCTCACTCCTCGTCACGCACACACCAGTTGAAAAGCAGTCCCACACTTACAGACAGGGTTGAGAGCTGAGAATCTTGCACATACACATGCACACACATGCACTCCCACTGCAGCATTGATCTGCGGGTAAAGCCGCCCATATTCCTGCTGTTCTATTTACAGTTGGCCTCGCTGGGACCCTCAACACTACCTTATTAAAAGTCTAAACACAAAGACAGCAAATGGAGAGACAGAGAAAGCGCCGAGGTGAGGAAAAACCAATATCGATCAGCAGCTTCTTCATTTCTACTGATCAGTCACGCTGTTTTGAATCCTGCAGGCTATCACAGACGGAGACAGAAATACAGAAAAGATAGAAAAGGAAAGAGAAAACCAATGGTCGGGAAGGAAAACAAATCTGAGAACAAAACAGGTCCATTGCAGGTGAGTTTACCCCGACGCCCTGCCTCAGCCCTATATGTGGCAGATGTGGTGCACAGATTGATTAGCCATGCCTGTCTGCAGGCAGCAGTGTACTGACTGATGTGACTGCAGAGCTGCAGAGGTGCGGAGTCATTGGGTGAAGGAGGAGGGCTGTCAGTATGATTCAGGGTAACCGCACTCCATGTGACAATCACCCTACATGCTACAGTACACCTGTCCTGTCTCATCTGTGTGTTACTGGGTCACATGTAAACATTTCAGGTATCCTATCCATGAAATTAGATTTACTCCTCGAAAGTAAAAAGCCAGACAAAAACGGGAATAGAAACCTTCACCTTGAAAAATTATTACTAATGCGTCCTTCCTTTCTGGTTAATCACCAAGCCGCATTGGACATAGCATACAAAACAAGCGACATATGGAGGCGAAAACTTGGCCGCTGGCTTGAGCCTGAAGTTGATGTGGTTGACAGAGCTGTGTGTCAGTGAGGTATTAGCGCCGCTCAGGTTTGACGGGTCTCATTCTGCATGACTTCATGTTCATTCTGCCAGAGTTCAGGGTTCAGCTCCCAGCGGAGCCTCTGAACACAGAAACACACTCAGAAAGGCACTTTAGAGGAGAGCAACAAGCTCCCACCACTTTTAATACGACCTTTTCAACTGCGCAGCGTCTTTACTCCAAAGTATAGTAGAGAAAAGGAATTCATCGAAATTCATTCATATTTCTAAAATGTAGCAGATAATTAAAAAAATATACAGAAATAGTTACTTAAAGGTCTTAGTGACATACAGCAAGGTCAAAATTGACTGTACAAATCATTTCTTATTCATAAAAGTAAAAAATTAAATTAAGTTGTATGACGTGCAATAAAGAAACAGACTGTAACTGTAAAAGATCATAAGACAAACATTATAATAAGCTGATGGTACAGTCAATTCACTGCATTTAAAACAGATGATTATATATATTTTTTACTTGTTTTTTACCTTCAAACATGCCTAAATAAGAAGTTAGTACCTATACTAAACTTAAGCATCTCTGCCTCTTATGGAAGTCTGTGACAGGCAACAGACGTGCAGTCAAACTTTCTGCGATATGATCGCGTGTCCGTCTGCCTGCACGGCACTGACTGGTACAGAAGCGTTACTCAGCCTGTGTGCCAGCTGACTGACGTCACGCACAAACAAACATGAAAAAAAAAAACGTGCGGTCAGCGCTTTTTCTTCATTCAATTCTTCATCACTATCCTCAGCCACAACTGAGCGGGATTCTTATTTATTTTTATTGCTTTGTCATGTTCTGCACCAACAAATTCACTGCAAATATGTATTTATTCATGTATATTTATTGACATTTACAGATTAATACAATATGCATTCTGTGGGACTCATATTTATTTATTATGAACACTTGCTGCTTTTCTATTTTGTACTTTTTTTTGACAAGAAGTGAAAACTTTAAGAATGTGACATCAGGGAACTCTTCAAATTAAACCATAATTCAATTAAGCACAGTACTGAAACAATACAAGCAGCCTGTAGCAATAACTCATTTAGCTAACGGTGAGATTATCTCCAATAATTGGTGTGATTATGACGTAAAAGTGCCGGTTCTTTTCTCCCAAATGGGTAGTTTTTGTCTGCAGTCACTAGGTTTAGGATGTAAGTCCAGAAAGTAAAAAGCTGCTGTTATTTCTGAATGAAGAAAGAACACAGACGGGTTTAAATTTAGGGCTGATCAGCTGCGAAGCTCGAGCTCAGACAGCCTGCAGACGCTTTAACTGGCGTCAATTTTCCTCAGTAATTTGACAAATTCTGATGGAACCAAAGTAGGAATCTAATTTGGTGGAAATCATCTCGTTATAACTGATAGGCAGAAGACATTTCTAATGAATAAGTCGCTTAATTAAGAAGGGAAATAGCCGACAAACAGGAAAATCAGTCATGTGAGTGTGTGTTTGTGTGTGTGATTTGTAATATTGCAGTTTTCCATCTCTCAGTCTGAGAGCTCAGAGCTGCATAAGAGGCTTTGAGTGCAGAAATCAGTAATGTTGATGAAGGCTGGATGCACAGTGTGTGTCAGCGTGTATGTGTGTCTGTGTCAGGTGTTGTGTTAGCTCATGTGGCCCTTTGCGACAGATGTGTGCCAGTTTTGTGTGTGTGTGTGTGTGCGTGTGCGTGCATGTTCGCGAGGGATATTAAATACTGAAAACCACAGTCTTACTGTGGGATTAAAGACGGGGCTCTAAAATGGTGGCACGCTGAGGCAGAGGACAGACAGAGGAGACAGACAGTGGCAGAGACAGACTGCAGGGGGCAAAGGACCAAGAGAAAATGAGCAAAAAGGGCCACAGACTACGATGGATTGACAGTGACTAAAGAAAAATTTGAGATAAATCCAGATTCGGACATAAATCCAATTATTTGTTATGCTTTCCATTCTCACTGTGGATGGCTTGACAGAATACTCTGGAGAGTCAACATACTTGTGGCCGTAGAGTATAATCAGCTGGGAATCAGGGTCTATTCATTTTTACATGTGACATAATGTCGCTGCAGTGTTTTCTCAGCGCCTAATGAGAAACTAATCGGCTCGGTCGTCTCCTCTGCAGTTGTGTGAACGTGAGTCAAATCTAAACATGTGGTCCCCGTCCTTCGGGGCGTCTCATTAACAATCAGATTCGGTTTAGATCAGGCTCATTGAAGTGGGTTATACGTGGTAATGAAGTCACCACAGCAGGAATGTGTTCTGCTCTGGGAGGGGTACCATGCAAACAGATACACAGTCAACAAACACACACAAAGGGAAAAAAGGTCCATTTCTCTGAAGTGTTTAGACTCTTGAAGTCGCATTTCTCTGGTATAAATCTAAATTTTTGACCCGTTTCTGTATCTGTTCTGATTAAATAGGTTCATGTTTCACAGTAAGACATGAAATTTGAAAAGACAAATGAGCTCAGAACGGACACGTTTACTGGATGCTTTGGTAGTTTGTCATCCACTGAGGTCAGCGACTTTGGCAGTCGAATCCTAAACCAAATGTGGTTCCAGTTCCCTTTAGCTCGGAAAGAACTGCATTAATAAGACTCGGTTCTCTGTAGAAAAATAAAATCAAATTTGTTTAAAGTTAGTTTCATGTGCATGCAAAAAATATATTATCAATATTATTAAATTTTTTAAAACAAGCCTTGACGAAAGGTTTGGATCACTTGAAAAAGGTTATTTATTGGTTAACTGTTCCAGATCATGTTCTCATTTTTTTAACCTTCCTTCTCAGGCCAGTTCTGCAAGAGACACAAATGTTGCAGAATATGATGCTCCAAAAATCATTAACAAAAACCCTGGTCAATATTCACATCGTGATTTCATCCTGCTGTAACACTCTGCGAGACGCTCAGCCCGAAGGCTGTAAAACTGAACTATAGCACTAACACCGCAAAAGGACACAAGGATACTTTGAAGGCATCAATACTAACTCATTTCAACCTTTAAGTTTGTCTTCATAGCTTTGTCTCTGCGTCTGACCAGTCAATAGCTCAGTGCAGAGCAGAGGAGAAGGAACGAAGCGGGTCGATTCTAATTATAAAACAGGGGTTGTGAATGAATATTTTATGTAAAGCGGCCGCGGCTTTGTTTGTTCTCTGGACAAACAGATCCACCAACGGATGCGGCTGTTGAACAAGTTTTATCTAAGGAATGACAGCGCTTAGCAGTAGCAATGAAAGTTCCTCCTGCATCGCTGATCTGTAATTAAACAATTATTCACATTCCTATCTGCCAGTAATTGTTAATGAACGCAGGTTTGAAGTTTAAAAAGTGAATAAAAAGTCAAACTGTCATCAGGCTCTGGTATCAAAAGTCTTGTCTCTTTCCTACAGAATCTACAGCATATGAATCCACATTTTTCTAAATGTTGAATGCCGCTGCATATCATCTGTGTGAAATAACATTTCATCCTTGTTTCATGAAAGTCATTTTTAAGTCCTTGTATAGATTTAAAGGTCTAGTAGAAGGATAAAGTCTTACTAGTACATATGTAAATGGAAAGAGCTGTTTTTAATTGCTCTCTTGCTGATTGCACTTGTGCAGATGCACAGTTAAATATTAAAGAGTGTTGTGTCCTTCCGTTTTCAGTTAACTCAGGAAATAGAAAGAGAGAGAGGGTAACAAATAAAAAGAGCGAGCAAGACTGAGAGGAGCTATATTTGGAAGCGGCACTGCCTTGTACTGTATGGGTATGTAATAAATCTGTTGTGCCATCATAGTGAATGGTGTGTCGCATAGAGCTCTGTGTATGTGTGTGTGCGCGTGTGTGCGAGGATGAATGGTGGCCTGTCTCGTCCGCCGGTACTGCTACTCCTCGCTAATTGGTCGTCGGCTTAAGTGCTGCTGCTGCTGCATTATTCTCCAGATGGGATGAAGGGAGGGACGGAGGGAAGGAAGGGAAGAGGAAGGAGGGAGAGGAAGCAAAGAAAGTGAGATAGAGGGGAAGGGAGAAATGACTGATGGGTGAGATAAAGCTGGATCGAAGGATGCATGAATCAAAAGGGGGAATGGAGGCCTGAGAAATGGAGGGAGAGAATGACAGAGGGTGTAGGAATGTAGGCTGAGGAAAGGAGAGCAGAGTAAGATAAGGTCATGTGTTTGAGAACAGTTTTCTAATCTGAATTTTCTTAAGAAAACCTTAATACTTGAAGAAAGCTACATGTGTTTCAGTGCTTCCCCTAATTTGACCCACCTTTAAGTTCTCATTGAACTCTCGCTTGTTTATTTCCTGTTAGGTTGATTTTTATTGTCTCTGCTGCTCGTGGGGTTTTCTATTTTTAGCCCAGTGTTGTGTTTTTCTTTTGAGTCTCAGCGCTGCGTCTTCTCTTGTCACATTAGCTTTGGTGCCACAAATTCTGAGTTTACCCCAAGGGGCAAGTGTGGCGTTTATTTAAAAAAAATGTACCCATTTACTGTGAAAATCTAATTTAGTTTTAAAGTTTTTATCTTAGCTGCATCTTTCAGCAGTTCTAATCTGTACGGCCCTGCTTGAGATGTCTCCCAGTGCTCTCTGTAGTGCACAGGCTGCCAAACAATGTTATGGCTTTGCGATAAAAAAATAGAGGTGGTTTATTTTAGTTCAAATTGATGATTTCATTTGGGAAAGAAACTCACATTTGTTTGCGTCTGCAGTTTTCTCGTTTCTGGATCAAATGTAGTTCTGCAGCTTTAACTCTGTGGGACCCGGCAGAACTCTTAACATTACTTTAACTGTGTTGTTATTATTTCTTTATAGTCGCTGCACATGAATACACCCACGAACAGCTTTTATTTTGAAAATATAACAAATGTTAAAATTTGGGTGGCACAAGAAAGCCGCAATGACAGGTTTAAATTTGTCTGTGTAGCTCTTTCATTGTTTTTCCAGGACAATGAAATCAAGTTCCCCAGTGACCCCTAACAGGTTTTCCATGTGGGACGTACTATATGAGTGTGCATATGTGGGGGGGGGGGGGGGGGGGAAAGGGGGAAAAG
>VUQG01021156.1:31448-41790 GCA_015106755.1 Etia nguti | reverse complement strand
GGAGGGAGGAGAGCTGCTAATGTCTTCTGAAGAGTGAGAAGAGAGGAATGAGATGCTTTGGCCAAGACACAGCAGTAACTCTCAACTCTGTTCATTAGACAGCCTGCGTTATTCCCAACACACACACACACACACACACACACACACACACACACACACACACACACACACAGACGGGCCCTTGCAGCAGGTGGGCCTTTTGATTTGTCACCCAGGAAGAACCGTGTCTCATTTGCATACAGATGCCCCCTTCAGAGCAGAGGAAGGGTGTGTGCGCGTGCACACATCCACACATGTCCTCCTCTCCTCCCCTTCAGACCAAGGCTCATACAACCCTCTCTTTCTTTCTTTTTCTGTCTTTCACTTGTCTCCCTTCCTCCCCTCTTTCTATCCAGTTCTTGTTGGCTTTCTCCCAGGAGATTAGAAGGCATGTCTGTGTGTATATCTGGGAGTGTGTGCATGGCTATAAATATTTTTCTCGATTTTTCATGCATATCCCGTGTACAAGGGTGCAAATGTTCTTAGGATTTATCTACTCATGTATGCATTTTTTTTTTTTTACAGTATGCCAAGCGCATGTATTGTGTATTAGTGCATGTGAATTCATGCGTGTGCATCTGCGCGTGTGCATAAATCTCGGAGACTCCTGCACCTTGCATCTGTTCGAGCTGGCAGAGCTTTCAGGAGTCTCGTGTGCCGATGTCAAACAACGGTGGCTTGTTTGCAGACCCCTGAAAACACTGAACTGATACACACATTCAAACACTCCTAGACGCACACACCAAGACAACAAGAATGAGAGCTGAATTTCAAACCAAATAAATACTTGGAGACCACAGTGGAGCTTAAAGCGGCGGGGAAAAAAAGAGCGTTAATGCAGCTGGGCTGGACAAAGCACAGGATGATGTGAAATTAAGCTTTACAAGGACAACTATTCACAGCATAGATGACTGTTATTTCCATAATGCATCACACTGAAAGTCACAGTCAAAAACCTTTTCATTTATTTCAAGGCTCCAGAGCTTCATTTAAACTTTTATTTGTTTTCTTGTGTTGTTAAACGGGGTTTTCAAGAATGAAAAACCAAAGAAAGCTTACAACATGAAATACTGTTTTGATTTTTTTTGTTTTGGGAATTATTATTTTCAATTTAAGCTTTATTGATTTCCAAACTTTCTTTTCTCAAAATTAAAGAGAGTCCTGGTCAAAGCTGCCACTGCAAAACACACACTACTAAAAACACGGAAAGTTGTGCATCTTGTGACTTCTTCGTACAAACATTTTCTTCATATTCTTTCTTAAATGGTTATTTTCTTTGCAGCAGCCAGTTTAAATACCACTTCCCATTGAAACCAACAGGAATATTATAGTGAAGCTCTGAAAAGTATTTAAATGCAACACATTGTGCGCCCAACAAGTCTGATGAGTAACTTCATGCTGTGATTGGCTCTCGGTTAGAGATTACATCAGAAACTCCACGGGTGCAACCACAACACTGGGAAGTTGCTGGGAGTGTTTCGTGTCACTGCTAATGCCTTGCTTCAGTGCAAACACGTGACTGTACGGTAATTTTATCAGTAGTTGTAATTTTACTTCTTCCAGGATCCCTGGCTGTTAATATTATTTTAGACAGAAAAATATACATTGTCGTAATAAATTTGGGTCATAAAAATATATTTCATCCATTTTGATACCTGCAAACCTGCCACTGGTTACTCAAAGCTCAAATGGACACATATGAAAGCACTTAAATCTTGACCCAGCACTGTTTTTCCACGTGCTCTGAGGTTATGCAAAGCGGAGGCAGCAAAGGAGTGAAACCACAGAAAGACCCATGCATGTTATATTTCAGTGAATATTCATCATCATCAGCTAAATGTATGTTGAAAATGTGCAACTTGTAAACCCCTCACTGTCACTTAATGTCATTTAATGTTTTTCACCAATGTAATCTTGCAAATAAAGCACAAGTAATGTTTTATGATTGGGTTTCAGCTGCTCTGACGACTTGCTTGGGGTTATAGAACGTTTGTGGCCTTGGCTGAGTAATTTAGAGCATTAGATGGGACGCCCTGGATTTTTCTGTGTTTAACTGAGCCAACATTTTCCCCGAAAACGTAGCCAAAGTTCTAGTAGCATAACTCTTATTCATCTCGTACACTCTTCCTACTATTTCTGTGTAATACAAGGATGTCCCAATGCTAGAAACACAGAGAAGTACAAATAAAAAGGTTTGTTTTCTGTAATTTTGTGTCCCAGTTCAAGTATTTAGTATGGAGAACATGAATGCTGCAATCCACTTTATGACTGCACCAGCTCAAAACAACAACAACACCTCACAGCGGGCAGACACAGAAAACATATAGACACACACACATCCGCACACAGATCGCAGCGTCCTCCCCCTCCTCCTCACTGCTCGGGCCACATGTCACGTCAGGGCAGCATTAAGAGTTTAGACAAATACAATTTCACCCCTGATCCTGTAATCCTGATCTCTGGTGGGTTGTGTGCGCGTTTTCGTGTGTTTGTGCGAGTGCATGTATGTGTGTTGGTTCATGGGGGATGCAAAGTAAACCCAGTCAAGGCCCCACTGTCCCTGAGGACTTAAAAACACAGACAAGAGCCATTAACACATGAGTAAAGGGAGAATGCCATTTTTTTAATGAATAATCTATTTCACAACATCGAGACTCTTCTTAACTGTCAGTTTCAGTGCAGCGACTAGCAGAATGTAGCTAAATGGTTCACTCAGATGCCACAAAGCAAAAAGGCTTTAAACATCGTGTGCATGTGTTTAAACATTATGAAAACATTAAAGATATAAAGATAATAAAATGGTTTCTTAATGGCTCACACACTTTCTACTGATGCATCTATTCTGTCAGACACACCCTACATACTTCATTTCTAAATGGATGAGTAAATAGATCCATACATCCATCCATCCATCCATCCATCCATCCATCCATCCATCCATTCACCCGTGTTTCTGGTTTACATGCCTCCATTTCTGTATCAATCAATCGCTTTTCAAGCATAACATCACACACTTGCATTGCTTAACCAACCAGCAGCATTCAGGATTTTAAGGAAAAATAGCTTCGAAACATACTAAACATATACATTTGAATACATTTTAATCATATCTATATCTATATATATGTATCTTTATCTATCTAGATATATATCTATCTATATATCTATATTTATACATATATATACAGAGAGAGAGAGCTGCAGTTATTTTCAGTGCAGTTATATTCATTGACCAGCATATTGTTGTATCTCAGTGAACTGCACTGAAAATACATACGATACTGTAAATAGAAAAATAAAATGTAAACTGTAAATGGATGCTTAGCTGCACTTAGCTGAGACTTACCTTAAGTTTATTTAAAAATAAACTTAAGGTAAGTCCCCTCAAGAGTTAATTTCAGAAAATCCTGCAAACAGTGGTGTATTTTGTATCATTATTTCAAATGATTTACTTTGAAGTATTCCCATCATATAAATTCTTATTGATGACCTTTTCCTTTATTTTCCATACTCTAACATTCATCCGTATATAGCAGAGGTCGTGGTGTCTTACCAGGGTAGAAGTCTTTGGATTTGGACAGTTTGATGGTGGCGCCAGTTTCTTTCTGGAGCTGGACGATGGTCTGACCTCCCTTCCCGATGATTGAACCCGCCGCATAGCTGGGAATCAAAACCTTCAGGAAGTACTCGCCTTCCTCTGCAGCAGGAAACAGGAAACAGGAAAGAAAAAAAAGTCAGAGACAGCTACTGCAGCTCATGTTGTTTTAATACAAATAAAAAGCTGTAAAAGAAGAACATTACAAAAAGCTACAGTATGCATTTAGCCTTTTAAACCTTTGCCCTCATGCGTGCCTTTTGATTGTATATTTTTCTTGCAGGCCAAATCGTTACCTCAGACATCGTTATGTGCCCAGGATTTCACAATCAGTGCATCACTTGTGTAAACTGTGAAGTGGAAGGAAAGTGTTTGTCAGTAATCACAGTCTGACAGAACAGATGCGAGCCGGTGCCGCATCGCTACGCCAAAGCAGAATTCTTTGTCTTTCATCTTTCCTCCTCAGCTCCTTCCTAAGCGAACATCCAAGGCTCCCAAAGCTGCATAAATCCACCCAATCACATCAAATGATGACTGTTATCCATGACAACTAATTATTTCTATAATCTGATGAGTCCGTGCCAGTGTTATCTCTCCCCATTCTCTGTTTGTCCAATTGCACGAGCCTCTAAACACTCTCCCCAGATTGGCCTGATCTAATTTCAGCGTAGGGCCCGAGGAATCTGGTCCTCGTCACCCTCTTGGCACGAGGAGGGGGGAGAGCCGTGGAATATGCTGCATGTCGGTTTTGTTATTTAAGCTAAACAGATTCAAACGATGCCTGTGGACGCATAGCACCACATGGCTGCCATGACAGTCACACACATGCGCTGATTAACATGTGCAGATAAGCTCGCGTAAACAAACACAAAGCGGGCCAGCGCAGATCCAGATATTTTATTATTTATATATTTTCCCCTGCTTACGCTGAGCTGCACCTGCTTCAAGAGATACAATGTAAACCGTGGATATGAAAAGAAGATGTCTTCTCTTTCATCTAGCCTCGTGTCGACTGATTTCAGCTCAGACTTTTCTGGAAAAATGCATCCGTCTCATCAGCCTGAAGGTGGAAACGGAGGCAGCAACAGAAAAAAACAGTAATCCTTCATTTTAAAAGGGCTTCAAACAACAAGCCCATTGGCCACATCAACATTTCGAGACTGATACGGTCGTTATTGTTCCTTCTTCAGACTGATGCTTTGGTCTCCTTCTATCTTCATTTTCTTCACTGATTCATGGAAATGATCATTCAGAAACTGTTAAGAGTTCCACCCATAGTTATTCCTAGTTTTAATATCTCTGCCTTGGCTCCTCCCCCTGTGTTTTTATATTTGAAATGTAATTTATTTAAAAGCATCGGCATGTTGATCTAACCTTCCGTAAGCCTAACTGCTGCCTCTAAGACTTAACATCTGGCTAAATGTGCCACTAATGATGATAAAGGATTATTTCTTGAGAGGCACTGTTTCCTTTTAACAGAGCAACTCTCTGAGAAATAGCATCAACTAATAATTTCTGGCTCTTTAATAAATATTTGATAAGCACCATCATTAGTCAAGAGTGCAACTGGATTTTAACATCTAGGTGAGCATGCACGAACACATTTAGCTCTGTGCAATTTATTGAAGGAAAGTGAGGCACGAAACCAAAATGTACTTCACCCAAAACCTCCACAGTGGCGGTCTGTTGTCACAGAAATGTTATATTTGCATGTGAATCGAAAACAACCTCAGCTCCAGGTGTGTTGAATTGACTTAATAAGGTCTGACATTTTCAAGTTAATGTTTTGGGTTTGTGAAAAATCACAAAGTAAAGGAGAAAGGGAATAAACCAAAAGGTCAAAGCACACCTTAATCGATTTGTGTTCATTCAGAGCGGGGATACATTCACTGACACGTTGACCTGAACCTTCAACCTTTTCCATGCAGCCTGCAGCTTCTTTGACAATAAAATGAGAGAGAAAAAGTAAAAGCAAACCATTCCTCCTCTGAAAAACATGGGCCTTTGCTTTTCAGTAGTATCTACATGCTGTAGGTCAACTAAAGAGTAGCACTACCTCACACTTGATTCTTTATTCCTTTGTGTAGAGACATGAGATTTGTGTTAAAAAGCAGAAAATATTAGCCCTCAAAAGAGTTAAAATCCAGCAAGTCGTTTGGAAAATTCTTAAGAAATTGCTTAAATTCCACATTTGTCTTTTTAAACATATTTTTCAACACTTTGAGCAGCAAAAAACAAGATTTATACATATAAAAATAATACTGTCATACAAATTACCTTTAATAGCTACTTAATGAAGATACATCAGTAATATTAATGAGCTGCAGATCATAACATATTCTCATACTTGTTTCCTTATTCTTTCTCGTTAGGGCATTAATATAATTTTTGTACAGTAACACTGAACATGTTTCCAAAAACATATATAAACAAATATAGTTAAACACATCTTTCTGAGTTATGTCGGGGACTTTGTTTGCAAATTTCTCACAGTGTGAGAACCTGCTCAGGGACATCAGTTGGCTTAGAGGTTAGGAAACATACCACATGGGTATGAATAGCGTCAGCAGGGAGTCCCTGGCTTCTTTCTTAACTGGATACATACCAAATGTCATTCCCCGGCTTTCTTTTTGGTCTCTCCTTACTATCTGCAGTGTGCTTACTTAATAAAAGCTGAATGCAACACAGTTATTCTTTAAAGAGAACCTGTTCGTTTCCTTCGGTTTTGCACATCTTTACACAGTAATGTCACCTTTTCATTGTCCGAGAAAGTTTTAAAATATAAAAGTGCTAATCTAAACTGTTCAGAGATTTTTGGAAGCTTTTAGCAAAAAAAAAATATATATATTTGTAAGTTTTTTATTGGAGTACCATCAATCATCTCAAAGCTCGTACCAGCTGCCTCAAGTAGGAATAAAGGTGATTTTGGTTTTATGTGACATGTCAAACCAACTCAACAAAACAATGACTCTTAGGAATAACTGTCAGTAATTATAAACTGATTGTATCAGCAACATAAATAAAATTGACAATGACTTAAGCCAAGAATTCTAGATTTAGGAGCAATACAATCGCCAGATTATATAATCCTATTTTTTCAGTCTTTAATATCGACTTTATGAGACTGCGAATCCATAGCAACTGTTCTATCATCTCTCTCTTTAAATTACCTCATTCAGTGTGTCTGTGCTCCCTCCCTAGCAGCATTCTTCATATTTGGTAATCCAGGACAGATATCCTCCAGAGACAGATTAAAATAGGATTACTGTTAGGGGCGCACTTTCTCACAAGGGCACAGCACCTTGTAACTCCACTCTTTGTCTTTCACCCAGGTGAACAACTGGAGACGCCGAAGTACAAACACGGACTTGCATATAAAATATTACAATGCCATGCTCTGACTGTGAGGCATAAAGACGAGAGCTATCTGGACAGAAGATTTATTCCATGCAGTCACGCTGACTCATATTAAGTGCCTTTTAATAGTTCTAATTCCTACGAAATCCCTGTAACACAAAACAGCAGTGGAAAGGAGGCATTTGCGACACCTAACTATAAATAAATTTAATTAGTAAAGTGCCCTGCAGACCTCCACAGGTGTTTGCAGTTTATATGGCTGATCAGGTCCCTGCTCAGTTGATTAAGTGCGGTCGTTGAGGAGAAACATGCTGCAGGTTTGCTGAGGTTTCGAGAGTCCACACAGCAACGACGTTTCCCCTCTCTAAACAGGTGCAATAAAAATCATATCAAGAAAGCGATAGGAATACTAATCACACCAGACGGATTCTGGTTTTGACAACTCAAACTTTCCTTTAAGATTGCAGGTGAGGTTATATAATCTCAAACTAATGATTTTAACACCCATGTTTCATCCACACATGTTTTCACTTACTTTGGACAATTAGATCAGACCTCTTCTCTCAACTGTGCTGGATGCACAAGCTGGACTCGGATAATTCCGCACTTAGGTCGAACAGCAGAGATGGAAATATTCACAACTCTGAGCGGCTGGACCGCCATAGTGCTGGCCATGTGACATTTAAAAAGACAGATAATTTGGTCTAATTATAACGGACGACTGACTTTTTCAGGCACTTTGTGTTAGTAAGTGTCAAGTTAGAAATAATTCAGAAAAGTTCCCAGTTATAATTATGATTTATATGTTGGCTTTGGCATAATTTACAGCTCGGAAATGGGTAATTACTATAACTCAGTACTACATAAATGTGGAATAAATGCAGCTCTGATCCATTTGCAGACTACACTGTAATTTAATTCTACACTGTAAAGACAGCAAATTTGACTATGTGTTAACACTGATGAAGTCACAAAACAATACACTGTGAATGAGGTGAAGCTGAGATCAGGTGTGAGAAAATTCCCTGTCAAGTTCATTGATGGGGGCTAGATTAACAGTGTGCTTACTCTAACAACAAATAATGGTTTCTTACTATAAGAAAATACAGTACCGCACTGTATAGAATACAAGCTGACAGCATACTGTTATTTTAGTGTTCCACCGTAATCTCTGAGTGATATATTATTCTAGAATGTATCTGCATATCCTCTCCATGAACGCAGTTTCTCATTTTTCTTGAACTATGATGAAACATCAGCTTTATCGCCGTCCTCCTTCCACACACACACACGGTTATGGAAACGCAGCATTCAACATTTTAACAGCATTCTTTGTTATGCTGTATCCACCACAGTGTCACAATACTTTAAGATGCTTTCCTCAATTTTTATTTAAATTTGTCACTCATTAATTTTAATTACCAGAAATTTCTAAGAGCCTGATTTATAATTAATCATTTGCTGTTTTTGTTAAACAGTGAAAACCGATTACTTGACACCAGCTCACACGCCAAATGTGCCCTAAAGTTTTGCAGCTACTATTTTTTCCATAGTGGGTGTACTTTCTTTGATACTAACATTGTTATCTCTTTGTTTTGTTTTGTTTTTTCAATCCTTTGTCCTATGCTTCAACCCATGTGAGTTTGCAAAATGATTGTAGTGTTACTGGGTGGGCTCTGTTCTCATCTCTGAGTGTTCAGCCAAGTCAAAGCATGAGCACACAGACAGGAAACCTGAAACTCCCCTGCCCTTCCTCAGCTCTGCTGGTGATGAAATACAAACTGCAGACAGCTCACACATGGATCCAGAGGAGAGCAAAGCCAACCTTACCTCAGTTTACGCACTTTTGGGTTTGGTTACTAATAACCTAAATAAATAAGATGAATGAGGTTTAACCTCTTCTTCTGAAATCCTGTGCAATCTGAATTCCATGTTGTGCACTAGCAAGGCAACATTTTGGGGGTTTATTAAAGGATCTTCTACTCAGAACCACCGGCTATTAAAGTCCAACATGAAGACACCTGCTAGTCATGGTCTCCTTATCTCTCACTAATCATCCTCACTTCTTCTTCAGTCTCTTTATTTTATACTATACTACTTTACATTTACCTTTATATGATGTATCTGCTTGTACCATCTCTCCCTTATGTTCTTGCATCTCCTAAACTCTTAAAGTTTTAGAAATATTTGTCAGAAGCAGAGCTACCTCAGACAAAATTACCTGATCAGTTATAAATCTAAACAGGTCAAGTTTAACACAGCAAACAAACCAAAAAAAGTGGGTCTGGCTATAGTTTAGTACTGTTTGGTTGAAAGGTTAGAACCTAACCAGCTAATGAAACAGTAATTATTAATCTCCGTAACACTAATTTCTTCTGCAAACTTCTGCTTTCTGAATACTGTAGTTGTACCGTTAAGGAGTTTTAGAAAAAATATGCATGCAGTAATTTATGTTTAGCATCTTCTGCCAGTGAAAGCGGCTTTATTACTGCAGCATGTGCTGCAGCACTCGTTGCACTGTCTGCATGTGGAACAGTAGCATTATAGTTGATCAGGCATTGCTGCAGAGTCAAATGTTGTGTTCATGGTGGCATATCTAGATTATATGTTTATATCAATAAAAAAAATCTTTATTCCTTAAATATCAATATATATATTTAAAAATCTATATATCAGCCCAAATGTTTCCTTTTAAACTGGCGTTCCCTATTTTTATTCAGACTATGTGCTTCACCACCAGAGTCTTACAGTTTTCTGAGAAAAGATGTTTCATAACACAAATTTCAAACATGAGTATGTTGCATAACTTTGTCTTGTCTGTCTTAATATCTTCATTTTAGTAACAACCGTATCTTGAGAATCTCATGCAAGCTGCGTATCAGTAATTAGCTGCAAATAGCAACAACAATGATGTAACATTTATTCTTCCCATCTTCAGCTCCAGAAAATGTCACATGGTCGTGTCCTAAAACTGTCTTTCGGTTCCTCCTCTTCGCTTTTTTGTTTATCCCTCCTCCCCTCCAGTGATCTTTTCTTTTCCCTCTTTCCCTCATCATTTCCTTCCTCCTGTATCTTCTCAGCTTGCCTCTTTCACAATCCCAGTCCTCCCCTCTCCTCTCTGTGCTGCAGTGACCCACTTTGAGTACGAAGCCTTGAACTGACCTGCTTTAGATAGAGCCTGGCTAATTATAACCAGCTCGTATTAATAAGGCAGGGGAATTGGTAAATATACACACACACACACACACACACACACACACACACACACACACACACACACACACACACACACACACACACACACACACACACACACCAGAGAGGCAGGCACCATTCTGCCACAAAGTAGAA
>VUQG01021156.1:0-17073 GCA_015106755.1 Etia nguti | reverse complement strand
CCAGAAAAACGGAAAGGACTCGGATATGTTCTGCCGGCGGAGTCACGTGACGGAGAGCGAAGGATGCGGCGGCGGCGGGTTTCTACTCCGTTACAGCGGCAAATGCAATTATGGCTGAACGGGAGCTTGAAGGTCCCGCTGCGGCTGTTTGAAGGTCTGTAAAGGCCGAGGCAGGCAGCCTCGGACACACGTGGAAACCTGCAGCTGATTTCTGCCTTAAACTGCAATCAGCCAGTGGAATTCAACTGGCAAGAGCCTGAAGGGTGTTTTTTTTTTACTTAAGAAGGAATGACATGAATAAGAAGGGTTTTTATAAAATCTGTTTTGTTCATATTTGTTATTGTTTGCCAGATTTTTGTGTCCAGAGAGATTGGACCATTCCAGATGACCCTCGGGCCAGACTCTAGGCCTGTTCAGCCTACTTGTACTAAAAAAAAAGAAGAAGTCTCCTCACCCCTTATTTTCACGTTTTTGTCAGTTTTGCATCAATATTATGCAATAATAATATTTAAAAACACATAACCTGAGCTAGGCCCACCTGTCCCCTCAGCTGCTCTGCATGACCCACCTGTGTGTGCTGCGCCTGACATCTCTGCGTCGCTGTGCCTGGGTCTGAAGAGGGATCCTCCAGCACTGTGAGCTGTGTGAGAGAGCTATACCCGCCTCACTGTTTCTCCCTCTCTCACGCACACACACACTCACACGTTTGGCAAATTCTCACACACACTCAGAGAGACACGTAAATATCTTCAACCCCCGCTCTCCTTCTCCGTCCAGAGCTCTACAGATGCCGATCGTCCTCGGTGCCTCCTGTAGATTGTAGTCAAGGTGACATTGTCCTGCTTGTTCACACGCACGAGCACACGCGCACAGAGCAGCCACTCACACTATTTCACATCACCGTGAGAAGCACACCGGTGAGCCAGACTCCCGCTCTGGAAATACGTGGCAAATCCAAGGCAGATGGATCCCAAGCTGCAGTCTGAAACAGATTCCGCACCACAAATAGCAGGAACTGCTCAGAGGTACAAAAGGCCTGGATGCTGCAGGCACCTAACTGTATGAGCTGCAGCGAGCATCTGAACTGTAGCACAGTTTCAGCTCGACACGGACATTTATATATTTGGAGCAGAGGCAACATTCGCTGGAAGCAGAATTTTGAGGGTCCTGCACAGCCAGATCGCCCATGCTGCTGCTGCTGCATATGGAAAAAGTGAAGTAACCCCATAAGCAGTAAAGCACACAGACTAACGGCATTCTTGAGTTTTTATTAGGTTAGGTCTATGAGCAGATGTTAGGGAAACGGTTTTCAGAGATTTGGTTCTGCAAACTCCTCTTCAGCTTTGGGTAGTGACCAAACACGTTAAGCAGTTGCCACAAACTTTCCCGAGCAACAAATGTGGGGGACCAATGTGGAAGGACAAGGTTACTGTAATATCCCAGTTTTCCCTCTGCGTCCTAATCTAAATGCAAAAGCTTCATTTTAGCTAACGGGAAATCTTATTTGGACTCCCACATGCAGTTTTTTCATATGGAAAAAGTAAGATTTTTTTCTTCATTTTGGAACCAAAGCCTGGAATTCCCTGTTGTCCAAAATGTTATGTAGTCACTTAAGGACAAGAAGCAAGAACAGCTGAGACACAAGTCAGCTGAACAGTCCACTGAGAATGTGTAAAAGGTCTTAAATTTGATATAAATATTTAATCCTATAATGCTATAATCAGTCGCCTAATTAAAAAAAGCCTGTTTTCCCTCTGTCACTTGAAATAGACACAGACATTTTTAAAAAAAAGTAAATCATTCAAAGCAGGTGTGGCTGATGCGCACCTGCTTTCCCTGCAGGGTCTGGTAGTGTACATACAGTAGGCTATTCTGGCTCTTACTCTAACACTGGTTAAAAGGTTGACTGCAGCTAAATTGATCATCAGGCTGTAAAATCAGCGCTGGTGCCTCAAGTGGCGGAACATTGGTGCCACCTTGTGGTAGCATGATGAAGAGCAGAAGCGTTTCTGCTCCTCAGTAAACATGTTCTGGTGGATTTCATGGATTCCACAGACTATTTCTCATGCGTGCGTTTTTGGCCCTGTTAGTCGTACATGGGTTAATAAAACGCTGAGTGGCAAAGTGTCCTAACTAGTGATTTATTTTAGCATGTACATAATGATAATAATAATAATAACGTGTGTTTGCTCTTGACAACACTATGTATATGTCATTTCATATTTAGTTTTACAGTGAACTAAAAGTATAACGTGAATCATAACTGTTAAGAACAAAGCTAATATTTAGTCATCTTAAATCTCATTGTCAGGCTTCAGCTTCAACAAATAAAGCAGGAATTTAACCATCACTATCTGACTGAAGTGTTAACTTCTAAAATGTTCTTCAGCTTTAAAAAGACCTCCTAGAAGAAGTCGTCCATATGCAGAGTTCTGCAAACCCAGTAGCACTAAGAGTGTATGTGAAAGACTTCTCCCGAAAGCTCAGTCAGTCTCCTCCCACTCCCACTTATGCATAATTGTCCTCCCACCCGGTATTCATTCAATTTCATCGCAAAAATCAATAGGACAGTCGATGCAGAGCAGGAGGCTCAACCACTCTGTGAGATTGAAAGGAGACAGATGTGATGTGTTCCTCTTTATTTTTCTAGTGGCTGCCTTGACTCATACTGAAGATTTATGAGTGAAACTAACACGACCTGAGTGCATCAGAGGAAAGTGAATTGTAGTGGTTTGTTTAAAGACTTAATTACTGTTTCAAATCAGTGCCTGTTTATTTTTAGAAACTGCAGCATGGAAGCACAGTGCCAGCTTACTTTAGAAGACAGCATTACTCTTTTTTTTTCTTCACTCCAGATATTTGCAAATGAGGGTGGAAACTCATGATTGTTCATGATTCAACTCCTCAATAGGAGAAATTGCTCATTTTATAATAGCCAGTTTATCTAAAATACAATGCAATAAAAATGAGTGAAGTGGTTAATAAAAAACTTTTTTTTTAACTGATCCCTGGAATGAACTGCACAAAAAAAGAAGAAATAAAGAGAAAAACTTCGAAACAGGGAGCCTGTAAGGAGAGATTGCAGTTTAAATCTGAAGGTGCGTGCTTTTTGGTAATTTCTGACAGATGGTGGGGGGTCGGCTGGGTGAACACCCATCATTTTGCCACGTCTGGAGGAGGTTTATGAGCTTCCACATAAATCTACATTATTCTCTGCACGCTGTGCTTAAGCTGCTGCTGTGTATGTGTGTGGCTGAACATATTTGAGAGGGGCGTTCTCCACTTTATGTTTTTCCGCTATGATCATTCTTGAGATTCTAGATTTATACATTATCCTCCGACCTTCAAACTGATAATGTGTTCCGAATCACTGAACTGATGCTCACTGCTGCTGTTTTTTGCACTTGCATTGCATTTCCACATGCTGCCACTTTGGACAACTGTCTTTTTCAAATGAGAGTGGAAAGTTCACGGGAAAAGTGTTGCACTGCTTAAGTTTGTGCGAGAAAACAAGAGAGAGCAAAGTGAGTCGGTAAAAGTGGGAGAAACAAGAATAAATCGTTGCGACTTCTTTGAGATTTGAACCTCCGAAAATGAATTACCTTCTCATTGTGTCCAGCTATTACAAATGAAAATATACAAAGCAGTGAAGTGTGACAACTAAGTATTTGGGCTGTTTCACATGATTAATTATTATAGGAAGTCAAGAGGCAGGCAAAACAGCCATTATTTCACAATGAGACTGGAAAAATAGAACACATTTCCATATTGAAAAAATATGTCTTTTCAGTCAGTTCCCTCCTCGCTGATGGAAAAGGTTGAATTCAACGGCAAGCTGCCATTACGGTTATCGTTCTGCTGCAGACTGATGAGCACGCACACATCTGGTCAACTGGGAATTTTTTTCCCTCTTTCTAATATTATTTTCCTTTGTTCAGTGAAACTAACATCAGGTCTGCTTCATTAGACATCAATATCAGGGCTGCTTCCAGGATCTAATTTTGATAGAAGCCTCTTTATAGTTACATCACAAATCTCTCAGAACATACAGCTGTCTATTATCTTGGGAAATCAATTTGGGGATTGGCTATGGACATTACAGAGTCAATCCCATATATATGTGGCTGAAATAGCAAAAAGAGTTTGAGTTTTTTGGATTGAGATTGAAAATGACAGATTTACAGCACGGAGCGTTTTTTTCTCACATTAGCAGCAGTGACTACTGAAAAGAATATACAGCACATCCTGCATGTGCTTCATACTGATAATGGCTGTGAAAGTACTATAATACAAAAACTGTAATCTTTCATTGTTATTAGCTAATCCTATCTACTGTACAGTGTTATAAAATATTTCTAATTAAGATTTAAATAGAAACCTTTAATGGGATTTAAAGAGGCAATACTTTAAATCAGCATCGATACATACAGATATACAGTGTATAGTAATATCTGTAGATTTGTATGTTATTATTATTATTATTTAAATTTAGCTGGCCACCATTAAGGGGAACTGCAGCATTTTGAAGCACTATACCCTTTAAAAACTGCACATGATTACTGAATTTGAATTATTGCCACATCAACCATTACCATTGTCACTACTGCCACTGTGGTACCATCCCAAAACAACTGCTGGTACTTCTGCCACAACCACAGTCTCAAATACATCAGCTTCCTGGAGTGACTGTTCTGTGGACGTTTTCTCTTTTTAAATTTGAATCCACGCTGAGAAAAATTAACACAAAGTTTTAATCAAAGTCCAGTGGTCATTTTGCTTTGCACACACTAGATGGCGTATTTGTATTTGCCCAAACTCCTAAAGAGAACCACTGAGTGCAACCTTTCAGTACTCAGCATGCATGAGTTAAAATGTTGTTTGTTTGTTTTGTTTTGGGGGGGTGATTATTGATTTAGTGGGTAATTGTTAAACTCCTAATAAATGTCCTTCTGGTGTAATGTAAACTTAACAAATTTAAAAGCATTATTATTATTATTATTTTTAATAGAAAGTCTTCCTTCTGCCATATCCACTGTATTACAACCATATTTTCAATGTTCTCTGTAAATAGAGTTTATATTTCATTCTGACAGTGTTATATTCATAAATACTTTGATGGGGATACAACTATGTTAAGCAGTATAGAAAACAAAAACTGTCAAAATAATAAAGAAAATAAATAAATGAAAAATTATCCACGAACTACAATAAGCATAATCAATATAATCAGTCAATGTACGGCACATTTAGTTGTATTTAAATAATGCATACTGTTGTTTACTTGTTTCGGCAATTTTGGGGTTCATTTTTAAACAGTTTAACATTAAATAAATATAATCGTATTAACCCTGCAGGCCTTCAATAAAGTCTTGCTAACTGTCAGGTGACTCTTCTCACGTCTGAGGATAAAGGGTACAACTTGCCCATTGCTCGGGGCGAGATCCCTGAGGTAGTTTAACAAGTCCTTGGTGGCAGGGGCACCGAGGTGGATGACATTCCCCTGGAATTCCTAAAGGCTATGAATGGCTCTGGGGCTGTTTTGGTTGACACACCTCTTAAACATTGCTTGGATGCCTGTGAACTGGCAGACTAGGGTGATGGGGACAGGAGGGGTGTGTGCCAGGTTGAGAGGAGGGTCCATCTGTTGGTCAAACCTCAGATTCAGGAGGGACTAAGCGGTTTTTGTCCTGACTGTGGAACACTGGCCTTGTGCTCGAGAATATTGAAGGGGTGCAGGAGTCTCCCCGACAGGTCAATATGTGTTTTGTGGACTTGAAGAAGGTCTGCCTTAGATGTCCTGTTGGGGGTGCTTTGGGAGCATTGTTACGAGCTATTTGGTTTCCATTCATGTTTCATATGACACATAAATTAACAACAATGATGATTAATTTCAATCTTGACTTAAACGCCACAAAACAGTCAGGAATGCACTGATCTGAGGATTTCTTAGAAATCTTGCACGTTCATATCCTTACATTGTAAACAACAAAAATAATCATAGCTTATAAATTTGCATCAACTTAAAACAAACTGTACTCAAATACCATTTTCATCTTATAAATAACAGTAAATAATTTTAGAAAGGGAGAAAGGCTGAATCACTAATGCCCATTCTCACTTAGGCTAACAGGAAGTGTGAGACCGAGCTTCTGAGAATACGAGAATGAGGAAGACAAATGTTCTCTTCTAAATATCCCATTGCCAGAAACATCCTTCCCATTCAGAAACATCAGACTTTAAAGCATCGGAAGCCAAATAAATATAATTATCTCACTTGCTGAAAATACGGCTGGTTATTGATTTAGCGATTAGATCATTCTGCACTGAAAACAAACCAAAGCTAAGTCAACGGTCTGCAAATAGCTGGAGCCAGGCTGAACAGAAATAGGAGGAGAAAAGGGAAATTTTGTTTGTAAATAGTGAACTGGAGAAGCTTTTTGCCCAGCTCACTTACAGATGATATAAGCTGTTTGTTTTCTCAAGCTGAGGCTGTTTACTTTGGACGTTCTCCTCTGTGCCTACTGCTTTACATTGTTTCAGTCTGAGGATATCCCTGATGAACCCTGTGCTCCTAGGCAAAGATTGGAGTTCTGCAGAGGTAATAAAATTAAGACTCTTGCCCTGAAAATAGAAAGTGCTGCACAAATCAAGGTATAATTCTCCAAAGATTTATTTAAACCTTTTGCTTCCCCCCCACACTCGCTCTTTAAGCTTATCACTTTAAGTGCCTGTTGTCTCCTGATTGGCTGGCTCTAGCCTTGTTTGAGAACCAGAGGTACACTCAATCACAGAACAGCATTCATTGTTTTTTTTGTATTGAACAGCGTGTTTCCTGGTTGCTCTGCAGGCCTCTGCAGCACCTCTCATTTGCTGGGTGTGTCACAAGTGTTACCCATTCACAGCAACAAGTATATAAATATCAGCACATTAAAAACGTAGAGCACACAATGAGAGACTGACCTTAGGGGCAACACTTAACATACCAGGGAGTTCAATGCACTACTGGTTTAATTTAAAGAAAAAAGGTAAAAAAAAAAAAATTTTTTAAAAAAAGGGAGAGTTTTGAAGAGCAGCTTAGCTAATTATCCTCAGTCACAGAACAATATCAATACAAGGAAGATTTCAGTGATTTAGCATTACTTACAGCTTTGGCTTTCAATCCTTAAACACTGTCATCTTGTAGTACAGGCTTAGCTGGAAACCTAGTCTCAGCTGCATTCTGTTAACAGTTCCTCTGGCATGAACCAATACTTGGCTTTAAAGTCTGTTGTTTCGAAAGAATAAAAAGCATCTAATGCTGTCTTGTGTTCCCTTTACTGGAAAATCTAAACAAATATAACCTTTGTTCCATTTTTATAGACACAATCTTCTGATTAACCTCTGAAAACTTCTAGAGTACGGCTAAGTAGAGGTTGGAAACCCTTTCTGAGAGGGTTGGGGAGGGTGGTATGGTGTGCTGTGTGTCCATGTAAGGCCATGTAAGAAATCCCTGCAAAGTGATTTTAACCAGGCCAAAAGTACAAAAAGAATGTTTGAAATTCAGAGATATTCAGAGTTGGTTGAAGCTTAAGCCCGTACCTCATATGTGTTGTTCCAATAAACACTAGCTGTATAGTTGTGACAGACTGTATAGGACAACATCAAACATGAAAACACATTATATTGTAACTTTATATGAATAAATTAATCATCTTATCGAAAAATACCAAAAACAGTCTGAGTGGTCTGATACTCTGGCAAGCTAACTGCATTTAATTTTCCCTCCTGATTTAAATATTCTGAGTGAATCCCATCCAGAATCCAGCTCCACAATTAATGCAAAGAAGTTATTTACAGGAGAAGTTTGTTTTTCCAACTCTGACACAGAACAGTGTACAAGTTGGCTGTCACGTTTGAGTGTAGCTAGCCAAATAAGGTAGAACCACTTGGTGTATCCTTGGTTTTAACATAAAACTCGGTGTTGCAGCCACGAGCAGCACAAACATGATCCTCTTAAACTGATTTTTAGTTTTAGTGTCGCTATGTTCCTCTGAGTTATCAATTCTGTCGCTAGTTAGCTAACACACTAATGTAAATCTAGCCAGTCTTTAAGTCTGACGTCATTAGCCGTTTCCGGTCCAAACTCTGCTTCTGGTCCTAAAGCCAAACGAACACTGGACATCACTGAGAGTTACAAGCTGTCTAAATTCTTTCATTTTTAATAAAATGATCAGTGTACCGCTCTACCAGGTGTAACAATGAAGTTTAACATCCAGGCATCCATGAAAACAGAATTTATGAAGTTTATTGGAGTTCAAAATTAGCAGGAAGTTAGCTCGCTAGTTCCCATCTAAAGATGACATCACCATTTTCTGACTGAGGGATTTCTGAAAAATTAAAACGTACAGCTCTGCTATCACCTCCAACATAAATGAAGACAGAAAACTAAACAGCAGTGACGTTTGTAGGGTTACTGAAGTTGGACTAGCTGGTATATAATGATGTGCTACATGGTGGCTAGTTACACACCATATGTGAAGCTGGAGGATGAACGCTAGCTTTTTTCCTTTAGGTAAAAGTTAACTGAGGGTTCCCGATGGTTAGGGACAAATGCAATGGCATGGCAGGATGCTGTAAACGGATCTAACTTCAGTCAGGAGAACAACTTTTCTCTGATAATCCATCCACAATATGAGGGTAGTCATTAATATACTGCTGCACGGACTGGGCAGGTTTCATACGCCATCACTTAACAACCGGATTAGCCGCAACCAACCAACCAACCAACCACATGACGTCACGCTCCGTACTGACAGAAGATGGCGCTAAACATGTTTTTAAAACTTTAAGCACTTATTTCTTAAATCCAGCTCACAGACGGTTACATCTATGTCAGATTTTGAGAGCAGGGCTCAATGGTGTAAATTAGCCTTTATATGTGTAGCGTTTCATGTCTGCCACGAGGGAATTCCAACGTCTGAGTTTAGGACCCTGCAACAAAGCTGATCCTTAATTTCCAGGATTTTAAAACTGTGTCTTAAAAAAATCAGGAAAGCTGTTATAAACAGCTGCCAGAATTGTAATAGCAATCAGTCATTTTTTGCATGTCACAGTTGAGTCTCTGCTGTAGCTGCTTCACCAACAGCCATGTCCTCTCACCCAAGAATGAACTCTCAAAGTGTGAGGAATGCTCTCAGCTCACAGAGTAGGATGCAATACCGAATATTAATGTCAGAAATCAGATGTGTTGAAACAATGATGCGAGTCTAATGTTATCACTGGCAAAGTATACCTTCTAAAAATGACACATTCATTTATTGTTCATGTTTATTGATCTCACACTAGACTTCTATTCCCTCTTTGCTCGTTTTTGATCCTGTGCTGAAATCTCCAGTCCCAAATCTACGTCCAATCTCAGTTCAGTTGCCTCAGAGCAGGTCCCCAGTGTATAGTCCTTCATGTCCCAGTCTTTAATCTTATCCTTGCTTTCCCAAAATTCACAGACCCTACGGTAACACAGCTGGACTGAAACTCAGTCATCACCTTGGGGACTCTCTGTCAACAGGAAATACAGAGACTTTATACTTCAGGTCTCATTTTCTTATTTCCTCCTCGACCCAGCCAATCAGAGCAGGATTCGCATGCAGAAGCAGACTGCCAGCTCATCAGACCTTCAGGAAACATCTGCAAGGGTTAGCAAGGATGTCAGACACATTTTAAGACCTAGATAACTGAAGCTACTGGGTCAACACCATGGACACACCCAGTGATACAAGCCACACTTTAAAAATTGCATACTACACTGTACTGTATAAAATAATTAAAGCTTTTGATAAAATGTCAATATCAACCAAAAAGAAATATATTACTGCTTTATATAATATAGGGCCTTGATAATTATTTGTTGTAATTGTGGCAGATCACACAGTGTATCAAAAATGGATGTGGATTTTGGTAGGTGTGGGAAACAAACGTAGCTTAATATTAAAATACGTCAAGCATAATCTCGGTCAGCAAAAAAAAGCTTTATTGTACATTAATCAACTAAGTACAAAAGTACAGAAGCTTTAGCAGAATGCATCCTTGCAATTTCAAACAAAAGGATATAGATGGACAGCCCAAGTTTTATTTGCTAATCCACCCCTCCACAAAGTTCAGCCTGCTAATGTGAGAGGCAAGGTACGCCCTCAGCAGGTCAGGGCTAGCACAGCTGCAAAACCAAACACCTACAGCCAGTTTAGAAACATCAAGTAACCTAACAAGCACATCTTTGGACTGTGGGAAGAAACCGGATTACCCAGAGGAAATTCACAGGCACAGAGGGAACATGCAACGTCCACACAAAAAGACACACCCAGTCAATCAATGAGGGACTGTCCCTTCATCCTACACTAAGAGGAGTTGAAGAAGTGAAGCAAGAATAAAAATGCGCTGCTTAAAGTTCTCTATCTCTGCTCTGTTGTTTCTTTTAATTAAGACTGATCCATCGCAGCATAATAAGCCCTCGTGTTACACTAACATCGTCTTGCTAAGTCAGTTATTCTCCTACTCATATGAAACAAAGAGAAGTTAGTGTGTAAAATCATGTGATGTTAAAATATGCAGTGCAGGTCACAAGATAATCACATAAAAGTCTCACAAGAAAAGGAGTCCTAGATATTAAGAGACAATGAATGAATTGTTAATTATATGAAAACTGGTTTGATTTCCACGAGACTCAGAATGAAAACAAATATTTCCAGCACGAAGCATTATGATGTGAAAACCTTTAATAAAGTGGTTCTAAGCACCTTTTTTATTTGCATGCAATTAGTAGATATTGGATTTAAAACATGATAAGTCAAAATATATATACTTAGGTATATACTGTATACCTAAATATATATATGTATGTGTATAAAGTATATACAGCCACCACTGAAGAGGTTACATTGTAGTTTCAACCCCCCGTCTGAGGTTTGAGTAATCATCTGTCAGCTCGCCTCCAATACTTTTCTGTCTAGATTTGAAAAACTCTTTAAAATTGGTCAGCAGTATTAATTTTAAGTATAGCGGTAAAAAGAAAAGAGAACGATCATGTAAAAAAAACAAAAACAAAGTAGAACATATATATGTATTATTTTGTTATATAGCAAAATAATTCATGCCTGTACCAGATGTACCAAGTACAGTAGCTTTGCATTATTAAACAAAGCGATGTCTTGTCTGTCACAAGACTCTCCTCAATCTTTTTGTGACAGTTTCGTCGAACATAGTTTCAGCTTCTAGAATCAAATGAGAAATACATAAAAACTTTCCATCTTATGATTCAAACACAGTTCAGTGTATACACTTTGCATTATGCTTCTGGCCCAGATTTTGTAACTGTGCACTGAAGTGGGGGTGAGGCGGTGGACTAGATGATGATTGAGCTTCAATGCCTGATGTGAGTCAGAGTTATGAGCATTATGACTTCATGAAGCTTAAGCACAAACAGCCATTGTTTCATTTCCCATTCCCTCTTTTCTTATCAAATGACACATCGCACACAATAAACTGCCCAGACACGTAAGCATGCACAAGGGTGTATGGAATCTGTGTAGTGGCAGGATCTCAAACAGACACAGATTCTTTTGAAGTCCTGGGTCCTCAGTCCTGTCAGCCCGTTTCAGAAAATGGTATTTTTCAGACCCTAACCTTAACCTTACGATTACAATTTGCCATTTGCCTTTACTTCAATCACGATGTATGTCTGACCTTATGGTACGGCCACATAAATGTCTGACTTGTGTCATTTTCAGTCCTTGTAAAAACAATAGTACACAGAGGACTAATGCCACCGCTTATGACTGCTCAATACTCGGAGGGCAAACTATAAATCACTGAAGCAATTTCACCTTTATGCGGACATGGGTTTTGTGCATAGCTGCAATCAGCAGGAATCTATCAAGGCTTTAGACTTTTTGGCTGCTACAGTGTCTCTTTAAAGATAGCGCTGCCTTTTCTGCAGATAAAGGACAGTTCTGATGTTGTCTGATTGTCTGATGCTGCAGATATTTATTCTTTGGTCCTTGCTTGTTTGTGATGTTGCTCTAATGGACTCCATTAAATGCAAAACTAATGCATCCTAAAAATAACAGCTGTTGTTAACACACAAATACTGGCTTAATAAATTATTTTGTCCCATTTTATGGATACAATCTGGCAGTCTGGGAGCCAAACAATTGTGTTTGTTTTTCTAACTCGAATCTAAAATCTTGCCCACATTGATTAAAAAGGCAGCCAGTAGCTAATCTACATCTACTGAGGGGTCTTGCTTTTTTTGGTACGTGGTCAGTGGACCGTGGAGGGCGCCAGCTGTTTCCTGGGTTTTGTTTTGGTTCATTTGCTTTAGTCTTTCCTTAAAAACAACTGTGAGTTCAACATCACACTCAGCATCATCATTCGTTTCTAGAGACCAGTTTTTAGCGTATTCCCCAACCAATTGTGAGTGGTTACTGGAGGTTGATGACGATCACTCTGAAACCATTTGCTAAAGCCCCGGTCACGCAGATCTATAGAAGTTTCGCACGTGATGTCATGTGCACATTGCTCAAGAGCTGTCTGTCACATTGGACGTGATAACCGGTAGCGATCATGTCCAATCACTCATACATACTTTACATAGAATTTATCACTACCCTTTTTTGCCCTCACAAGGCTAATATTGTAGTGCGCAGTTGGGTCCAGAAATCTTCAAGGACAGAAAGAGATTTTTTTTTTTTTAGATCACTTTTCTGTTGTTTCAGATAGAAGAATACAAAGAAACAAACAGAAACAATTAGCGATACAGGCATCAGATAAATAGTGTAACAGTATAACAATTAAAAGTTACTAGACTTTTTAAAATCATCAGTATCTGTTTCAAACAATATTTGAAAATTTTTAAATTTTAACATTTATATTTTCGTCTTTGCTTTCTAGTTTTTTCTTTCTCATCTCCTTCATCTGCCTCCCGCTGCACTACTTTTGCCTTCTCATCTACATCTCATCCTCTTCCTCCTTAATTAGTTATTGTCAGCAGATCAGACATGCGACCCTCCCGTCTCTGAACAGCTGACCAAAGATAGCTAAACAACAACATAACATTACAAGCTAACTGTCTTGATGCATGCTCAATCATCCAGGTAAGGAAATCCCAAAAAGCTGATTCTGTTTATCTGGACGTAACGTTTTCAGTGGGAGAAACGTTTCGTCACTCATCAGCTGTTGTTAAGTCACTCATCGAAGTGACTTCTTCAGTCTCAGCTGTTGCAGGTTTCCCCAGCCTCATAAACAGTACCTTTGCACAACCACTCTCTAGGACTCTGAGGCTTTGCCCCTGTTTTGTTTTTTTATTTCTTTTCTTTGCAAATGAGCATGTTTTTACTTTTTTTGGAAGTTTATGCTGCTCATGAACATAGTGGCTTTCCAGGAGCTTCAGCCACTGTTAGCTGTCCCACTAGAAATTCTTTTATTTCACATTGGCATTGGTGCTTCCTTAACCTCTCCATGGGTATGATATCCTCTGCTGTTTGACTCTGAGCAGGCCAGACACTACACTGATTCATCGTGGAATAAAGTAATATTACACAAAACTTTATTTGGCACATCTTCAACACAATAGACAACCACAGCTGTTACTATTTTAAAACTAAATAATTTACAATAAAACCTTGAATTTTTACTGGAAAAGGTTCTTAGCTCAGCTATCTAAATTCTAAATAAACACACAAACGCAAATGTTAATGTAGCCTATTTATGGCACTTGCCTGTAGATTCCCACATTCATGGAAATGTCTTGACCTTAAAAGTTGAGGCGAACAACCAGGTCTGGGAGCACATGAATTATGGATGGTCATTTGCAATTCTCTCTTTGACCTCTTTCAACTTACTATGAATCCAAATCCCAAAGCTAAAGGCTGTGTGTGATTCACTCTCCATGAATTTGTGTTTCGAATGAGAAATAGTTCTGGATATGAATAATAAGGCTTTGGATTATTTGAATAAATATGGTCTAGGTTATTGAGGGGCTGTGGAATAACTTTGAAGAGTCTAGTTGGCCTCACCTTATTCAAATTAGAAAAACCAATATGTGCGCTAATATAGACGGTTATGAGCTATGGACAAAACTGGAAGTGCCATTCACATTGCAACAATAACTCTAACCATGCCAAACCTTTACCTGCTCACACATTTTTGATTTTTAAATGAGTGCATTTCGCACATTTTTCTAATTTTTTCTATATCCATTTTTAACAATATCAATTTTACATGCTTAAAAAATGAAAGTAAACTAAAGCATCATGTACAATGTTAAATACAATATATTATATTTTTTAGATGCATCTTTGCTTCAGCAACTCAGCAAAAAATATGAAAATTGCAAACATCAGTGGCTACAGTGTAGACAGAACACAAACATAAGTAAATACATCAGTACCTACAACAATAAGAAGAGGATGATCATGTGATCACAAGCATGGGGATCTTTATTTAAAAAAGTATAACACTCCCTGCTGGGATTTGACATGTACTGAAGGTTTCCATGGTCTTTTATAACTAAAAGGATTTTCATAAGCCCACGAGGACCCTGAATGCATCTCCAAACATGCAACAACCTTTAAAAAAATACATGCTTGTCAGTCTGGAATTGGGGCCATTGTATAAGTCTCACAATACGTGGTCAGCATCTATGTGCAGTGGGAGTTTTAGCTGTTTTTTTATAAGTGTTCTGTATATTTGTCCAGGCTGTTTGTCCTCTGCCAGGATGGAATACAACTGAATGGGCTAATGAGATTATAGCATGGATCTTAAAAAGGATGCTGGGTCACGTTAGACACAGTTTTAAGAGAATTATAGCTCACTCAGTCATGTGTGGAGTACAATTTTATTATTGATTATGGTTAAGGTACTTAATGTATACTTTTTTGTGTGTGTTGTGTTTTCACTTTTTATTGTAGGCAGGTTTCTGTTGCACTCACCCTCTGCTACACTAATCTTTAGTATCGTTTTACCATGTAAAGTTTGAATATGTCACATTCACTCAGAGTCCCATTTGTTTGGAGGGACTTTTTAAAAATGTGTCGTTACATGCTAAAGAACTGAAGAATACAAGTTTGTTGTTGTTTGGGTATCTGTGGATATATCTGTATAATCCTGTGAACTACTGAAGCTGGAAGGACTTTTTTCAATAACATAAAACAATAAATAAATAATTAAAAAACACAATATCTATAGTAAGCTTCAAGAGCCAATATACACCTGCCAGACACTTTTAGTTACACCTTGCTATTGTGGGGATGGAGCCCCTTTTGCTTTCAGCACTGCCTTAATCCTTCATGGCATAGATTTGATAACATGCTGGAAACATTTTGGTCCGTATTGACATGATATCATCACACAGGTGCTGCAGATGTGTTGGCTGCACATCCACGATGCAAATCTACCATTTCAACATGTCCCAAAGGTGCGCTGCTAGACTGAGATCTAGTGAATGTGGAGGCTGTTTGAGTACAATGAACTTATTATTATGACTTCACTGACATGTTGAAGAAACCAGTTTGACATGATTTGAGCGTTTTGACATGATGTGTCAGAAGATGGGTGGATGGACATGGTCAGCAACAATACTCGGGTAGTGTGCCAAGATTGTATCCCCCACATCATGACATCAACCCCACCAGCCTGAACTGTCGCTACAAGGTAGAATGGATTCATGCTTTCATGTTATCCATGCCAAATTCCAACCCTTCCATTTGAATGTCACAGCAGAAATCAAGACTCTTGAGACCAGGTAATGTTTTTACAGTTGAACTGGAGCCTCACTTTCCTGTTCTTAGCTGACAGGAATGGCACCTGGCCAGATGTTCTGCTGCTGTAGCCCATCTGCTGCAAAGTTGTTACTCAGAGATGCTCTATATCAGTATATATCAATTTCTATATCAGCTTAAAAGATAATATGTTAAGTTTGTGTTATACTGCTTATCCTGTCCCTGTGTGCCTAAAACTTCCACAGAATCTTAACAAAAAGTTTCATCTCTCCAGCTATGTGAAGCTCTTTTGCCTACTATCTGCCTATAGAAATAGATATAAATATTGAATGCAAAAAGCCTGCACAACTGTTCTTTATATCCCAGCGGTGTTTCTTATCGGATAATAAATCACTCTCATCATCAGGTGAGCTGCTGGTAATGACAGTGTGGCCTCTGGTGAGCTTCTATATATAAATCTTTAGTAGAGGAACTTAGTGACGCATAGAGGACAAGAGACAATGGTCCCTCAGAGAGAGAGCATTATGTCCTTTCTCTCCTCTTAAGAACATAAAGGCATGTGCGACCGCATGGTTTCCTTTCGCTTAATGCTGTAAAACACAAATGAAAAGTACACATTTATATATACGCATTGTGTATGTCACCCAAATACATCTGCCTTTTTTCCCCCACTTCTCATACTTTCTTGTTTAGACTGTGTCACGGTTCTGGGTCTTTCTGACCCAGCTTTTTGAGTTCTTGTGTTTTTATATTATGGTCTATGTTTTGAGTCCTTTGTTGTACTATGTTTGTTATTTCCCTGGGTTTCAGTTATGGTTATCATAGGTTTAGTTCTTAGGTTTTGTTATATGGCTTCCCTGTGTTCCATGTTGTGTCTACTGTGCCTTTCTGTGCCATGTTTCAGGTTCCTATGTTCTGTCTCCCCAGTCGCTGTTAAGTTTACATGTCTAGAGTTCAGTCAGTGTGTTTCCTGTTTTACTTTGAAGGTCCGTGTCTCGTGTCGGTGTTTCTAGTTTTGCTTCCCTTGTCTCGTCCAGCCTGATTACTCCCAGCTGTGCTTTCCTTCTGTGTCTCATTCCCTCGTTATCCCTCCCTGTATTTAAGCCCTGTGTTTCTCTTTGTCAGTGTCATAGTCTCCCTCATGGCTGTGTTTCCCTGCATGTGTCTGTCAGTTTATCCATGTCCCAGTTTAGTCAAGTTTTTCCATGCCATTGTCCAATAAAGCAGCTTTTTGAGTTTAATTCCTGCGTGGTGAGTTTTGCGTTTGGGTCCTTCTCCTGCCTGCACACAGCTGAAACATGACAGCAATCAAACTAATGAAATG
>VUQG01021155.1:0-19009 GCA_015106755.1 Etia nguti | reverse complement strand
AATTTTTAGCAAAAAAAAAAAAAAAAAAAAAAAGGAGTAGGATAACTTTGTCATATCTGTTTTCTCCAATAAGATAAAGTTTAACTTTGAGGAGATAATTTCCAGTTGAAAAATGTGATAAATCACAATATCTGTTATTGCAATACTCAACATCTCACAAAATGTCAAAAATTGAAATAATCTTATATGTGAAGTGAAGTATTGTGTAATATTCTACTGTGGGGCATCTGGTGATTCCCATATCTATGGGTCGAAGACAAAAAACAAAATAATAGAAGAGAATATTTCCTCCACGTTAGTCACTAGAGTACGGCCTCAAGTCTCCACACATTGCAAAAAAACACTAAATACAAGCCAGACATTCAATAAGAGTCAAAACACTGAAGACTGAAAAGAAGCCAAATGCCTTCTATAACAACACAAACTGGAAGGATCTCAAATGAGTGCAAATCAACAGCACTTCATCTTTATAGTGCTGAAGTACCTCTCGGCTGATAAGTGCACTAAAACCTAAGAATTATTACATTTTCCCTAAATCCTTACTTAGTATTTCATTCTAGTCCTTTCATCTGGATAGGGAAGCCTTTCTTGGGGATAAATCTGGCTTAACTTACAAATAACGATCTACAGATTATAGGAACAATCACACTGTTTTTCATGCCTTTATAAAGTTGTTGAGCATCTGCTCATCTAAGAAATATGCAACCATTTGTCTGGGTATCCAGCTGCGTGTGAAGCCAGAAAAGACATTAGTAAGACTGTAAGTAGAGAAGAAGCAGCGCCCTGACGTTAGAGGACTGAACTGTCTGCACGATGGACACAGACATGGTAGCACATACATCCGGCCCCTTTCAGTCGGCCCCACTGGTGTTCTCTTATTTCAAACATACATCAGGCACACTCATCCTGACCCCTGATAGGAGAGTGCGTCAGCACACTACAAGACATTTGTGTCTCATTAGGAATCTGGTGATGCGGCTGAACAAGGAGCAGTTTCCAGAACGCACGACGTAAGAGGTGAACAGCAACACGACTTCAAACAAATAAATTCTTTTTACAAGCAGTCCTCCGTGACAGCAGAGAGTTCACTTACATCTGAAGACGTGTGTGTGTGTGTGTGTGTGTGTGAGAGAGTGTGTGAGAGAGAGAGAGAGAGAGAGAGAGAGAGAGAGATACAGGACATGTTTAGTCCTATATATATAAGCTATTTCACCCTTTCAGATACAGGATGTGTAACAGTGCTGGCCTTATCACTTTTGCTAAAATGCTGGTATTCTATCATTTAGAAACAGGTCATTGTTACATTGTTGTTCTTCATGCTTTCATTTAGATATACTAACCAGTAAGAAAGCCACAGTGAGTGCGCAATATTGGGTGCTGGAAACTAAATATGTGAGGATGCTGCTAAAAACAGACATCCGGCTCAAAACTTCTCTAAGGAAGTCATTCTGAGCCTCCTTTGCATCTTTCCACAGCTGCATGGCTCATTCCTGCTTCTAACACTTCCTTTAGTTTCTGCAAAGCCTGTCTTCATAGTCTTGCAGATTTCAGACAAAATTTCTGGATTTTTTTTTAGGGGGGGGGGGGGGGGGGGTCCCTTGGAGGTCATAATCTTATGCATATCTATGCATTAATAGATGTGGTTTAGACTTGTGTCACACTGAAAGTGATACGTAAACGTTTTTAGGTCTGACCCAGTAAGACCGCTGTCGTAACACAAAAATTGAGTGACTCAGACGTGAAGCTGACGTTGTCAGACTTATGTGATCTGGAAGGTGTCTTTAGGGACAGTTTCTAAAGTTGGGAATAAAGAAACGTACAAAAACACGTTTTCCTTTTTGTGAAAAATAAAAATGGTTTGTTCTCCATCTTGTTCCACCATATATTAAACAAAAAACCTGCTAAAACAAACCGCCTTGAGAACACAACCCTGTAACAAACCGCACAGCTTCATGGTCATCTTGTGTTATTGAGAGCTGTTTTTAAGATTTTGTCTCCCTTTTCAATAACTAGTTAGATAAAGTTAAATGGTGACTTTGTAAAATATCTACAGACCTGCTTTGATTTGGCTGCTTCTTGTAGCTTCCTTCTGGCAGCATGTTTCTCCTTGGCTTTATGAGCTGCTTCCAGTTGCGATTTCAGCTTCTCAATGACGGCCTAAATCACACACAGACACACACACACGAAAACAGAAATTTATTTATAACACAAAGAACACAATGTTCATATATAGCATAAGTTTCAAGCTTTAGAGAAAACTTTCCCAAGACAGGAGACTTTGGCCAATCAAAGACCCTTTCTGATGTGATCAGGTGAGTATAAACAAGAAAAGAAAGTCCCCATAGTTGAACAAGTGTACCTAATGAAGTGGCAGGTAAGTGTAGTGTACTGATACCTTCATTAAAGCCAAGTGTGTGACTGTGAACTGCACTTATGAAACACAGGTGTGCAAACACAGACACAGTAGGGTTTGGGAATATTAGTTTGATTGCTTTATCGTGTAGGGAGGTGATTACAGCCGGGATGGTAACACTGTGTAGCTGTGTTTGTGCTGTAACAGGCAGCTCTGACACACACCAGAAGAAATCCCATAGCACTCTTAGCATCAAAACAGGAAAACAGACAGGGGAAGGTCTGAGTGCGCGGATCAATGAATGCTATAAATTAACAGATCCCCCGATGTGCTGTTAAATCCATGCAAAGACGAGAGTTGAAGCAAATGTGCCGAGGAAAGGCAAATCAATATCAACTCTGCCACAAAGCCGAGCGACTTAACTGTGAATTTCACAACTAATATGAACTTTAGATGGTTTTTTTTTACATCAACAAATTCTGACTTATTCATCTAGTCATACCGTGTCTGTGTTTATATGCTGTTAATCATCTGAGACTATTGCACTATAAAAGCGATCAATAAACTGAATACTAAGTTGCCACAATACCAGAGGATTTTTCAACTCTGTGTCAAAAGAGGTTGCATTCAAGGACCGGACAATGTTCCATTATGGATCATGTTCAGGTAACTAGACTGAGGTATGTCTTTTAGAATAAGTCGGTTCTAAAGGTGTTTCTGTATCCATTGATCCACCTTCTGCCACTAATCCAGGTCCAGGTGTTGGGGCAGCAGTCTAAGAAAGTCTCTAAGCTCTAACAGACCCCTTCTCCAGCTGTTCTAGGAAGACAGTGAGGTATTCCCAAGCGAGCTGTGAGTCACATTCTCCTCAGTGTTTCCCCTGGTTCTGCCCCGGGGCATCTCCCAGTTGGACATGCCTAAAACACCTCACCTAGGTGATGTCCACCTCAACTGGGTCCTTTCCTTAGGGACATAATTTCCTTAGGGATTAATAAAGTATGCTGATTCTGATTTCAATTTGAAGGAGTAACATGTCTAGTCTTGAATGACCGAGTTCCTCATTCTAGCTCTAACTGAGAGAAGGGGAAACCCTTCTTTCACCCTTTCCCAGTTGAGAACCATAGCCTCAGGCTTGGAGGCATTTCTTTAGTGCAGTTCAACATATTTTGCTGCTTTGGAGGAAATTAATGCCCAAGTTAAAACAGGTTGACAGAAGGTCAGCAGTAATAAATAACTGCCTCACCGTATTGCCCATGATCTCTGCCTTTATTAGCTTGGACCCTAGTTTGTTCAGCTCCCCCTCTGACAACAGTGGAACCTCTTCCTCCTCCTCTTCTTCCTCGCTTTCGCTCTCAGCCCTAGGTAAACACACAGATGAGAGACTGAAGGGTGCACAAAAACAAGGAGGCAAAAAGGAAAATTTAAAACATTTCACCAATTTACTATATGTCAAATTCATAACTCTAAATAGAAACCTGCAAAACTAAATGGTCCATTAAGTTTAAAAAATAAAAATTCACTTGAACTGTTTTCCTCTTATCCTTCAGACTTTTCCGTAGTCCACCTTCCGAACGACCGCTTTCAAAGACACAATGATGCCACCCTGATAAGAGCCTTTATCCTCTAATTGGAAACTTATTTGTGAAGGTTTTAATTTTAACCATTTAGTTGTTTGCTTCTGATCGCTCTCCATGTTTATGTGTTATGAATCATTTGAGTCTTTGAGCCCTCCAGAGATCATTACATCCTTGCCTCGAAGGATTAGCTCTGCAGCCTGGGAAGCGTCGTTCTAGGCTATTACACTTCTCACAGCATCATTTCATGCTGCTGCCACACTGTAGACTCATTTCATGCTGCAGGGGTTCTGAGTGCCGTTTTACCCAAACAACTCAGCTTAATGAGGCAAAACAGAACAACTGCGAAGCCTTTAAATAGCACTGATACTCCAACATCTGGCCTAAGACAAAAGGAACACGTTGGACTTGAAGTTACTGCAGTTATTTTTAAATTCTTCATAATGTGTGTCTCACAAATGGCAAAATAAATTAAACATTTTGGTGTTAGAAACGCAAGGCTATGCTGCAAACATTCAACTCAGTTCTAAAAAAGTCTTGTCTGAGATTAATATGAAATACAGAGGCAAATAAGAGAGACGGAAATTCATTTATTAAAAAGAGAACACCAGGGAAAAGGACTTGCAGGGGGCATGGTGAAATTAGCTGAACTACATCACTCTGAGTATTGGGAAACGCTGTGTGAAGGAGCTGATAACACATGCTTTAACAAACTGACTGATGTCCGACATCACAAACACGAAACAAACAGCACTGTGGCAGAAACTCCGCTGCAAGGGCCATTTACAGTTTTAGATACAGCAAAAAAACCAAAAAAAAACCCAGTGCAGATAAAAGACGACTGGCTAAGCTAAGAGCTTATTTCTGTCTGTCTGTTTATATGCAACAGTGGTTAAGATATTATTAGGTAAGCTAGCTTGTAGGAGAGAAAAATATGAGAACGTATTATTGATTTAAAGTTCAGATATCTAGATCTTCAGGGATTATTGAGTAATGATTATTATATAGTATAGTATAGTATTTTGCATCTGAAAAGCAAAAACACATACAATACAAATCACTTCTAGCTAGGACAACTGAGTGAGAGGCATGCTTACACCGAATCCACAATACAATTTGGGGAAAAATGTTAGGCAAAAAAGCTTATTTTCTCTTCTTTACTTATTATGATTATCAGTTATTATGGCTACTGCAGTTTTATGCAGTTTAACATCATAGAAAATGTTGTTTTCCAGGCATTAAAATAATAATACAAAAAAAAGCTTCAAACCTTGGTGGTGCAGCAGTTTGAGGAGCGGTTACAGTTTTCTCAGCATCTCTCTTGTTTTCCTGTTGTGGTTTTTCAGAGGTGTCAGATTCACAGGCAGGACTGCTGCTCTTCCAGGCTGGAGCTCTGCTGGTTTGTGGGCCAGAGTCCTCATCATCAGAGCTGGGTTTCAGGAATCCTCTGGATGGTCGTGCAGGAGGAGGAAGAAGCTGAGTAGCTGGAGAGGAAGGAAATGTTACTACTAAAGACTAGGGACGTGCACAAATAGTTGACTCGACGACTAATCGTCTCTTCTGTCACTAGTCGGTACCAAACATACCAGTCGCAGTCTAACTGCAATCACTGTAATTGATGCCCAATGCCCGGTAAATAGTAGTGTCCTAAATGTTATGCACCCATGTGCCCCCAGATGGAGCATCATTGTTGAGAAAAAATTCAAAAATTTGTTAATCTCGGGCTGATATTTTTATTTACATTATTATTTTTAGTTCTTTTAAAGGCGAAAGAATGAGATCACAGATACAAGTGTGGAAAATGAGCTTTCATCAAAGGGTGGATGGGCTACAGCATAGGAGGAAGAGTTCAATCATTCAGGAGGGGGGTTTAGAGTGGAGCTGCAGTTTCTCCACAACGAAAAGAGCCAGGTGAGGCGCAAGGTTAAGGTGTTTCAGTGTTTTCTCACATAGTCACACAGGATTGAAAATAAGACGGCCTCCTCCTTCTGACTAAGGAGAAAAAAAGGGAAAAAAAACAAACAAAAAATTGATTGCCTGGTGATTGCGTAGTATTTTTTTTACGTCAAGTGACCGACTGCAAGTAGTTATAATGGCCAAGTGGTCAGAGGCAGCACATGCAGCAACCTCAGCCTCTGGCGATCACTTTTGATTGCACAGGCTGCCTGGTGGGAGGAAACCTGCCTCCGAAATAATGGCGGTCCGACTCAGACTGACTGCAATCACTCTCAGCGAAGGTCTGCAGATCTGCAATACGTCTCTTTGCAATAGGGGACTTGACTCAAATGGGTGCCAACTGTATGACTCTGGTTATACTCCCATATGAAGGCATGCCATTTTGCAGTCAAATGTCAACCTGCAGCAACTACATCAGTATTTGTGGAGGAATTTCTGAATTTCTAATTCAAATCTATGAGGTTCTGGCTGGACTCTGAATGTGAATTTCTGTGTTTGTAGACGCCAACAGATTAGCTTTTTTTTTTCTTTTTCCGACATCTACTATTGTAAACTGACGGCAGACTGTCTTATCACAGTTTTAACGCCATCTCGATGCACCAAAGTTGCTTTCTAAACATCAACTGACTGTGAGTGGCCGCAGACATGTTCATTATCTTCAAAGCAAAGTGAATAAGATCACAAATTAACAGCACATGGTCACAATTCTTATGGCCATGTCATGATCTCCAATTGCTGTTTTTCCTATTATGACTGTAGCATTCTGTTCTCTAAATGTGATTAATATACTGATGCTTCTTTGTACATATAAGAAACTCACTTTCACCACTGTCATCATCTTCTGAGGGTTTGAGGAAACGGCCTTGCAGTGATCCAAGCCCAAGGGAGCGCTGGTTCCAGCTTTGCCCAGAAGATGATGCTGCTGCATCGGTCCTATCTTTTTCTCTCTCTCCATCCCTACACCTATCCCCATCTTTCTCTCTGCCTGCATCTCTGCCTCGTCCACTATCCGTGTCCCTCTCCCCTTCTCTGTCCCTCTCTCTATCCCTGTTTCTTTCTCTATCCTTTTCATTTTCTCTATACCCGTCTCCATCTCGACCTCGCTCCTCCTCTCTTCCTCTATACCTTTCCCTCTCCCCTCCCCTTCCACCGCGGTATCTTTCTCGGTTTTCCCTTTCATTTTTTCTCCACCGATCTCTGTCTTCCCCATCCTCATCCTTTCTCCTCCACCTCTCCCTGGACTCCTCATCTCCTTTCCTCCACCCGCCTCTGCTTGTGCCGTCTCCTTCTCTTTTCTTCTTGCCGTACATAGCTTCTTCAGCCTCAGCAAGTCTCTGCTGAAATTCTTCCATTGACTATAAAAGGACAGAAATACAAAACACCAGAAGGCAAACGTTCTCAGTTCAGATCTTCAGATCAGATACCTGTGCTTTACTCTGGACCTAAGGCACATAAAACAAAGAGTGGCAGCAAACAGTAGAGTGAATGCATAATATATCTGATGTATAATTTCCAGCAGGCTACTCTGATGTGTAAAGATTTTGCTGGCCTCGGATGCAGGTGACTCTGAAGGTATTTTTACGGCAGTTCAACATGAATCAAGCAAAAAAAGCTGTCTGACTAAGCTGAAAGTCAACTGTGTTACTATAAGAAACAAGAGCTGCGCTGCTGACAAAGTTTTGACAAAGGAAAGAGAAATCATGCACACAGACACACACACACGCTTTATTCACACAATGTTCTGACAGTGAATTTTTTCTGCACTGATAAATAGATGCACAAACGCTGAAACTGCTGAAAGTGACATAAAGGACACCAGGCACTGTGTGTGTGTGTGATGTCAAACAGCAAAGACACAGATTAATAATAGAACAAGGTGTCTCTTTCCTCCCACAGTAGTGACGGGGTATGTGTGCATAAATCCTCGTCTTCTAAGTGCATTTTCTTTGACAGTTAAGCCTTTCTTACTAAAACAAACGTGAATGTCAGTCAATGTTTTTATGTCCAAATCTCAATTGTTATGCAGCATCGTCATCCATTACGTGTACATGTATGTGTGCGAATGTGTGAGAGCAGCAAGAGTTAATTCTCACTCCGTATCTCTCAGCCACCACATCGCTGAGGCTGCGCTGTTCCCTCTCTGCCTGCTCCTTCATCCTCTGGTAGCTTTTCCTCAGCCAGCTCAGACCACCATCATTCACTACTGGGCCTGTAGTCATAGACAGGGAAAACACATAGAGTTAGGTTTTTGGATAACAGATTTTTTTTAACAAACATATTTTTTTTGTAATTTTGCCTCAGTATGCCAGAGGCAAAATTAAATCAAACAATCAATGCTGTGATTTAAGTGCAGACTCTCTGCTTTAATTCAAAGGGTTTTACAAAATTTTACAAATCGGTTTTGGAACTGCAGTCATTTTTATACACAGTCCCCCCCATTTTCAAAGGCTCAGAATCATTAGGACAAATAACTGACAGCAGTTTCATGGCGAGGCTTGTTCTCTCTTTATTTCATGGCAAATTACACAGATGAAAGATTCGGAGCTGACGCAAAATGCTACAAAAATGACACAAACAAGCAGCAGCTGAAGGTGACTGCAGTAAAGACCAGGCAGAGCATCTCAAGGGTGGAAACACGTGTTTGGTGAAGCCTACGGGGTCTAGACTTCAGACAGTCACTGGCTGCAAAGGATTTTCCCTCCAAAATGATCCTGATATTTAAAAGTAAGTTAGTCTGTCCAATTCATTTTAAGCACTTGGCTGCATCCAGTATTAAAAATGCACCATCATAGGACAACCTGACAGCTGACAGGTTCGAATCACTGTCATTCAAAAGTTTGCTCCATGTGAGTCTGTAAATCTTCGCACAAATTCCAAACATACCCACAAGCCTGTCTCTTGAGATCCCATATGATGAGGTGAACAACATTCATGCTTTGCTCTCAATTCAAGTTTACAAGAGGCTATGTAAGCTCTCAAGGGGAGCTTCACTTACGGTATAGAGATAACAGACACGTGCGTACATATCTGCATTTGCTTGTCAGCTTAACGCAGCTTTCTCACTTTCTTTTCCCAAATCCCAGACTCAAAAGCTTTGCTTTTCTCTTCCTCTCCTGTCACATGGCCAAGTTAGCTTTTCTGTCTACAAACATGCTTTTTTTATTATTTTCTTTTTATCTTATTCTACTTTCTCCTGCACGTTCAGAACACCAGCAAACTCTCTGGCTAATTCTCTCTCCCACTAAAAAAAAAAAACAAAAAAACATTGCAAACTTACAGAAACTCCCTTGAGTTGGACTATGGCTCAAAGAAATAATTCTTTTTCAATGCGGGCAGCTTCAGGGAGAAATATAAATGTGGGGTTGAGAGGGTCACTGTTTGTAATAGTAGGAATGTTCCTCTCAGGCCTCAGATTGTAGGAGTACCCAAATAAAATAGCCATCAATTAAAAGGCATGCAGGAAGGGAAGATAAAATGTTAAAGCTCCCTCACAGTATTTTACAAATCATTTAGTTCGTTTATTTACAATACTCAAAAACAATATGTACAAGATCTTGCCTCTGTTAAATAATATTTAACAGGACATCAAGATAGTTGCTTCAAAGGATGAGAATTAAATATGGAAGTCAACCTCCGAGCCAACATGTACAAAGGTCCTTAAAATGCCTCATTTACTTGAGCTGAAGCCCAGCTGAAGGGAGAAGAAGGGAAGAGAAAACATGACAATCAAGGTCACAAGAGCAAGAGAAGACAGAAAACGGCAGAAACAGCTGGGTTGCACACTATTTTCAGTTTTAGGTTACTCTAAATTATGTACAGTGCATTCGCTGCCCTGCGCTCTAATCTAAACCAATAAAACTAATGGATACGTGTGTTTGGCTGATGATGAAGCCAAACAAACAAATACAATTAAGAATCAAATTTTATTCTGGGGAGATGAGACAAAAATCCTCAAAGAATAGTTTACATTGCACTATCATAAAACTGGAAAACTCTAAATAGAGTCTAGTACGTTACCTTTTTTTGCTGCAGAACCAGTCATCTCCTCTGGGGGCAGTCCAGTTCCTCCATCTTTCCAGTATGGGTTTAGCTCTAATTTGTGCAAACCAGCCTAAGAATTACAAACACACACAAAAGAACATCTTATATTAATTTACATAACCCAACAGGAGCACAAAAACAGTAAGCGGTGACAAATAAACATCTCACTCACGCTGTTTGGGCAAGAGGTTCGACCCAAGCTGCACAGTCACATTTTGGACACAAACGATCTCTTTAAATTTCTTAACAGCAGTTCATCAAAGCTACTTCAGGCTTGACTGGCATGCTGTTAGGAATCCAAGGACGTGCTGTGCTGAGCACATCTCATAATTTAGCCGTAGGTTTCTGTTGCACCCTTAAAACAATTTATGTCATGTGTACATTAAACTGTAGCTATGCCACGCACCACCAACAGTTAACGCTCAACCTGTGAGAGACTCTGCAGTGAATATTTTGCTGTTATAAAGAGAACTGTGCTCATCACACAACCCAGTTCCCAGTAGTTATGACAAAGCAAGCAAATACCAGAAAGTGAGTTTCAATTTGATGATTCAGAAACTGCTCCTCTTGCATCGTATGCTGAAAAGATTATTATGACGCGATGCATTTGGGTAGTGTCACACTGCAGCCAGAAACCCCGGGTTTCACTCTCTCTGAATAGGCAGTGAACTAAGTGGGGAAAAAAACAACACACACAAACCTCTTCAATGGCCTGGGCCTTGGCTCTCTCTTCCTCTTTCTGCCGTTCTTTCTCAGCCCTTCTGTCAGCAGTGGATGTAGTTTTCATTGCCAGGAAGTCAAAAGTCATCCATTCGTCTCTCTGCGGGGTGAAGACAGACAGCGGAGGCTTAAACAAGGAAAATACACAATGGTTTGAGATGTACAGCCACTGAACAGGCAACTTAACACATAACATGTCTCTTCTCATATACAGCAAACAAAGAAGTGAAAAACTCCAAAACCATTTTTAAATTTGCTACTTTTCTGAAGTAATTCATGAGCATGTATGGTTTAAAAGCAAACAAAACGTGTGTGCACATATAAATGCTTTCATATCTCTATATACAGCATCACCTCTTATAATGAAAGACAAAAAAGGAAAGGTCATTATCATTCGGGAAACCTGATTCTACAATTAAAAATACCTTAAAAATTATTTTCTGATTCTAATAATTACTTAGTAAAAGAAAGACTTGTTGAGGAAGTGACCTGGGCATGCTGTGTTGGACTGATGTCGCTCTCTGAAGGTTTGGACTCACTGGGAACTTGCCAGGCTTTAGTCTGTGTCTGAGGCTGATGCTCAACCCACTCATCTTCAGAGTCCTGACACAGAGTCAGAGGAAATAAAAGGAGACAAGAATAAGAGAGAAAATAATAACAAACAAGGGAAACAATGAAAAGAAAAAAAAATCAATCAAAGAGTGACAAAAGCTGCAGTCTTATCAATCAATAACATTGTCACTTGACAGGGATGTCACTCTATAATAAAGTAAACAAGCTTTGATCATTTAGAAATGTCAGAATATGAAATCTTCAGCTGCAAAGCTCAATGATTGCTCATATATCATATATCAGCTTTAAATCGAGGATAAATCTTCAGGATTTAACCTGAGGCCACGCTTAAAGGAATCCTGTCGTAAATGACTCAGTAATCTACCTGTGAGCCGTCGCTTGAGCCATCTCCTGTTTCTGCCGTCTTCTTCTCTTTCTTGGCCTTCTTCTTCTTCTCTTTTTTCTTTTTTGATTTCTTCTCTTTCTTCTTTTTGCTCTTGACAGAACCCTCCTGCAGCAATTGCAGAGGGAATAATTATTTTCTCTTAAGTTCACTTTAAGTTTGTTAGATAACGATAATTTGTCAAAAATGTCCACAGAATCATGATGAATCATCATCATAAAAGATATGCACATGTGCTTTTCCCCAGGTTAAAGAACAAACACAGGAATGTGTCTCCAAACATATGACTAACTACATCAAAAGACATCAGTGCTTGATATCTATTTCCAAAATGAAATAAATAAGGAACTAAATAAATACACTATGAAATAATAAATAGTCTAATTAACTAAAATTGAAAATAGATAAATAAATGAATCAATAATTGTATAAAATGTGTCATTAATTACAACTTAAACAGAAAATAAATTATTTATCAACTGCATAATTAATCAAATGTACTGATTAATTGTATTTAAAAACATATTTACTTATTTATCTATTTAATTGTTCCATGATGTAAACTGCTACAGCAGAGAAAAGTGCACACAAATGAATTACACAAACCTACTGTATAGCGTAACAAATGATTAGACTGCAAAGATTTGCCCAGTGGACCAGCAGTCATTAGTTCAAGCAAATAATAAAATTTTTATTTAAATGTTTCCAATCTGTAATAGAAGTCCTAAAAATACACATTTTTAGGAGCCCAGTCATAAATTGAGCAAACACAGTAAGGATGGCTCATGCAACTATCTAAAGGCACTGTCTGCACGAGTATAAATGTTTCATCTTACGTCTTCTATCTGCTGCAGCCGCTCGTTGACGTCAGGGAGCATCCAAGTGTCCTCCCCTCTCTGCCTTTTCAGCTCCTTCCTCCTCTGTTCCTTCTCATACTGCTGCTTGGCCTGGGTGACAAAATGGAAATAAACACCTCAAAATTTTTACTAGCATTTGCATTGTGAGATATATTTACTGGACACTTTATTAGGTACACCAGTTCAGGTGCTCATTAACACAGATATCTATTAAGCCAATCACATGACAGCAGTAGAGCATCAGAATGAGGAAGAAAGATGATTTAAGTGAATTTGAACCTGGTGTGGTTCTGTCCAGGTTGGTCTGAATATTTCAGAAACTGCTGATTTACTGGGATTTCCGCACGCAGTGCCAGGCAACCATCTTTAGGGTTTACATTGAAAGCTCGAAAAAAGAGAAAATATAAAGTGAGCAACAGGTCTCTGGGAGAAAATGCCTCGTCAGGGGTCAGAGGTGAGAGGAGAATGACTAGACTGCTGATAGGAAGACAACAGTAGGTCAAAAAACCACACGTTACAACCAAGGTATGCAGAAGAGCATTTCTGACGGCACAACACATTGAGCCTTAAGGCTACAGTGGCAGAAGAGCACACTGGGTGTCACTCTAAAACTAAAAACAGGAGACTGAGGCTGCAATTCACAAGCTCACCAAACCTGGACAACAGAAGTTTGTAAACTGTTTCCTGATCGGCTGATTCTTGATTCTTGCCATAACAGAAGAGAATATGATAAGAATTTGGTGGAAACAACATGAAAGCATATATCCATCCTGCCTTGTATCACCAGTTCAGGCAGCCAGTGGTTGTGTAATTTTTTGGGAAATATTTTCTTGGCACACTTTGGGCTCCTTCATGACAATTTAGCAATGTTTAAATGCCACAGTTTAACTGCATATGGCTGCATGCGTTTTTATCCCTTTGTGACCACAGTGTGTCCATCTTCTGATGGCTGCTTCCAGCTGGATAAAATACCATGTTACAAATAAAAAACATTAACATGTCAATGAGTCACTGTACTCCGATGCCCTCCTCAGCTACCAGATCTCAATTCATGTCTGATGCTATCATGTCAATAAGGATAAAAATCTGAGGAAAGTTTCCAGTACCTTGTTGAATCTATACGACAAAAAATTAAGACAGATCTAAAGGCAGAAGGGGATCTAACCCAGTATTAACCACCTGTATCTAAAGCAAATGTCTGGTGAGTATAATACCAGTCCAGGAAGATGCAGAGCTAGCCTGATGTGGTGGCCAGAAACCGAAAAGCTGACATTAAAAATTATTATGATTTGACAGCTCAATATCGAAAAAGCAGTCCACAAACAGAGACGTGGTTCTCTTCGTTTACACTATTATTACACAGGAGATGAGGGCTGAGGTTGTCAAATATTTAAACATTAAACGGCCTTTCAGTTTATGTTTACATGTTTGACATTGATTAATAATTTCTATTCCACTTTAAACTCAGTATAATAAATCAGGTAGCACTCTTTGCTTTAGCCAGTTCAATTACGTGTGAGCAAGTGTGGCTCATCTACTGGAAGCATCATCAGGTGCACTCTGTGGGAGTACCTCCGTCTGCTAACAGTGTAAACAAAGCTGCACGGCAATAAGATAACGCCCGATCGACAAACTGTGTATATATGTGATTATAACAACGAGGCCGTCCTAATCTTTAAAACGGGCAGCGTGAGTAACTGACACTGTGGCATATATCATCTGTTGAACACAACCGCATGTCTGCTATCTCCCTCATTCAGTGTTTGCCTTCTCTCTACGAGCCTGACAGGATCTGCCTGTTCAGATACACAAATGTGATCGGGTTATTGTGACGATACACAAGTCCTGTTAGCTTTCCAACAGAGAAAGAGGGACGGAAAACGACACAAAGATCCCTCTTTATATAACAGGTAAGGATAATTCCCTGAAAAGACGCTGCTGTGTCACAAAACCCACACTAAGCGTTAACATAACTGTGGGTGTTAGCCTACTTAGCTTGCTAGCTTTCCTTCGAACAAAATGTGTATGATTTAAACTAAAATTAATGGTATTTAAACAAATTTAGGTTTAAAAAGAGAGATGTTGTTTCTGAAGCTGACATTTCGTACCGTCTCTAGCGCCTCTTGTCGTGCTTGTCGTTTCTTTTCTTTCCTTTCATCGATGCTACTTGCACTCTCAAAACTGAGTCCGTACGCCGCCATAACAGCGCCGTCAATGTTTTTGTTAAGTGTCGTAAAGCGTTGAGGTTTACGACTACCGTCGTTTTGTGGTTGTTGTAGTTCAAAAAGACGTCGTCCAATGTTTTCTACTCATTTTTTCCCCCTTATTCTATTTCATTATATATGGACATTTATGATTTGGCACAATGTTTCACCTGACAGTTACCATTTACATTTACAATGACAATTTAATTCACTTCAACAGAATGTGATTTTAGTGTACACAGACTGTATTTACAATCCACAGTCATTCAACAAGGTGCTGGAAACATTCCCCAGATTTTGACCTATATTGACATGTTAGCATCATACAGTTCCTGCAGATTTATTTGCTGCTTGTTTATTATGCCAATATCCTGTTCTACCACATCCCAAATGTGCTCTACTGGATTTAGATCCCATGACTGTGGAGGACATTTGAATATATTTTCATGATCAAGAAACCAGTTTGAGATGATCTGAGCTTTGTAACATGGTGTGTTATCCTGCTGGAGGCAGTCCTCAGAAGATGGATATACTTTGGTCATGGAAGAGATTCATTATGGTCAACAGCAAGACTGTAAGACAGTAAGCTGTGACAACAATGCCCAGCTGGTACTAAGGGGCCCAACATGAGCCAAGAAATTACCCCTCATGTCATTATACCACCATCAGGTTGAACTGTTGATATAAGTAGGATGAATCCATGCTTTCCTGTTGCGAAATTACACCACATCCTCTGAATGTTGCTGCAGAAATTAAGCGACTTCCTCCGGCAGTTCAAAGAACTGTAGTGTGGGGTTAGGTTCATTGGGGATTCTAAATTGCCCATAGTTGTGAATGTGAGTGCGGATGGTTGTCTGTCTCTCTGTGTTAGCCCTGTGCAGATTGGCCAGGGTGTATCCTGCCTCTCACCCTGTGGTAGCTGGGATAGGCTCCACCCCGCATGCGACCCTGATAAGAATAAGAGGAAGAGAATGGAAGGATGAGCAGTCGAACAAGCGTCCCTAGCAAAGTGGCTGGTGAGGAAATCAATCAATGTTTGTTTTTGTCTTCTTCAGATTACACATATGACTTATGGATCAGGAAAGGACTTGCTTTCAGTAAAAATGTCTCTTGACTCCTGTGAGCTGATTTAAACTGTCTTGCAGATTCCCAAATAAATAGGCTACACCTATAAGGGGAAACACTTAAAGTTTTACGTGTCTCAAAATGGCAAGTGCTGAAACTGCTGTCAGACAAAACCACTACTGTACACTCACATCTTTTCTGTTAATGTTCTCTCTCTCACATGCAGCCTGTTTTACTTAATCAATAAACCACTATCAATAAAAGCCTCCAACCCATCCACCGCCTCAGCACCTAATGTGTTTGTCTCTGTGGGTCCCGGAGGAGCTGCCGATCAATTACCAACCTGACAGAGGAGCCACATGGAATAACCACGCTTCACTCCACAGACATCAATAGCCCATTATCCTACAATCCACTCGATCTTTTAGCTACCTAGTTCAGCATTAGTGCATTATACAATCAAAAATTGGAGAGAACTGATCATAAAGATATTTTAATTAATTAAATCCGTATTTATCTTGAACTAATCACAGCAGTTATAAGTTGTGAACAAGGGAATTGATAACGCCTGATATTTCTCATTCTTCCAAACATTAAATCACATTAATCGCAGGTACCAAATGAAATAAACCTTTTCTTTGTGCTCTGGATTCGCCTGTTGTTTGTACCTGAAGCACAGTGTAGGATGAGACACTTGAGGTGTTCATAGAGGGAATTTTTGTTTATGTTAATAGTATAAACAATGCAGCAGCTAAGCCTACATGGCAACTAACTAACTAACTAACTAACTAACTAACTAACTAACTAACTAACTAACTAACTAACCAACTAACCAACTAACCAACTAACTAACTAACTAACTAAAGTCTTAAGTAGACATAAAGTGGTTATGTCTTTGCAGAATTCAGTGGGTTTCCAGATGCACCTCTTGGATATTGGTGGAGGGTTCTCTGGAAGAGAGGATTTTGAAGTGATATTTCAGGAGGTATAACTGTGTCCTATGAGGTTATTTCCACCAGTCACAAACAGAGACTTTTTTTTTAAAACTCTGTCTTTCATCAGAAATAGAGAATCACTCTGGTCATTCTTTGAGTTTCTAAAAGTAGAATGGGAGGCAGAGTTTCAGCTATCAGGACCCTCTCCTGTGGTACCAGCTCCCAGTTTATTTTCATAAGACAGAGACTCTCCTCTTTTAATATAAGACTCAAAACTTTCCTTTTTGATGCATTTTATAGTTGGAGTTGGAGTTGACCCTGACCCATCCTTTAGTTATCCTGTTTCAGGCTGTGACTGCTGGGAGACATCCAGTAATGCACTTAGCAGCACTTCTTGAGTTATGACTTTCACTCTCAGTATGTTCATATACCACTACTGCATGTCATTAACATTTGTCTTCTCTCTTCCACAGTGTGTCTTTGGTCCTGTCTCCCTCGCATAACCCTATAACCTGGTTGGAGCAGATGGTTGTTCTTCCCTGTGCCTGGTTCTGCTGAAAGTTTCTTTGTGTTAAAAGGGAGTTTTCTCTTCCCGTTGTTACCAAGTGATTGTTTAGAGGGGATCATGTGATTGTTAGGGTTTTCTCTCGATTACTGTAGGGACTTTACCTTACAAGATAACTGTCTTGTGAATTGGCACTACATAAATTGAATGGAATCGCATCAAATTGAACTTGGATATAACTTGTAATCAAACCTAAAGACATCTCACCCAATTTGGACATACAGCACAAACATAGTGGACAAAAAGTTAAACTGAAAGATACTTTTTTCATCGGTTCTTAGGAGGATATGGGGATATTACTCTTTGAATTTTCTTCACCCTATACTTTATTCAATGAAATGTTAAACACTCCCCGCTATTTTGTTAAACAATAATGACTTTGTTTTATGCTATAAAATAAAGCTACTGTCTTAATATGGGGACATATTTTTTTAAGTATGTAACAACAGCAAATTAATGACTTTGTGTTCAAAAGTGAATTTTTTTTAGCATCATGAATACATCTGTGCTGTGCATCCCATTGTGAACTGAAAATATAATGCTAGGTTACTGTTGTCACTGTACCCTCCTTCAATCGTCTTCTTCCTTAGAGATGTTCACTATTTAATGGTGCATTTGGTGCCAAACTCAGGATCCAACAGTTATAGATATAATCATCAGTAAAACGGCTTTTACTCACTCCCAGCAGAGGGCAGTGCAATATAGGCTGAGGTTATATGCCTGTTATCTTGACTATGAGGCTTTAATGTTCATTCTACAGTAATTTAGAGTAACACATATCAATGATAAGCTGTTTAGAAGCTACTTACAATAATCTGTCTACTTGAACTGAAAAATGTTTTCAAGAAGAATTTTCCACCTTTGGTAACTAGTAACTTAGTAAATAGTAAAGTAACTAAGTACTTAACTAGTAAATTTAAGTCACATTAAATGTGGGAGCTGTATGTATTTCCAACCTTTTTATCCTAACCATACGCATGGATAGTTATCTAAAAAAAGAAATATCAAGAGCCGTATCAGGCACCTCCACCTTGAAAATATGAATACTGAGAGATGATTAAGTCTAGCGTGTGCCCTAAATTATGTGTGAGTGTCATTACATGCATCATCGTGTGACATTCAACAATGTCACACCCCTGGCTCAACGGGAAGGGCAAATTATGGATATCACACATGACTTGTATAAAAAGTAGATTTACCAAAACGTTAAACGTGTCATCACTGGATTGTTAATGTGTGTAGTGTGTGGATGGGTGTTTCTGTGCTGTGTAAAGGTAGCAAAATTCAGACAAACCCAAATGACTTGGAACAGTGGAAGATGAGAAGTGGAGCAATTACCAAACTAACAAACATTGTAACAAAATCCTGGAAGTGGATATAGAGGCCTGAGGGCCATCACACAGATTTATTTAGATAAAAACAGTCAACATAATAAGTACAAGTACTCAGTAGAAATCAGTGCAGACAGCTGTTCTTAAAAAAGTCAAAGATTAACAGGGTACATTTGATTTGACCTGGATTTTCTCTTTGTGTATGTAAAGAAATCCAATTAAAAATTATGTTAAAGAAGAAAAAATAAGAAGAAGAAAACCAATGTTATGTAAGATCTTATAATGTGTAAATTGAGGCATTGAGTGTATTTTTAAAGATGAACATCCTTAACACAGTTTTGGAATTATGTGACATCAGGAGGAGAGGACCCCCAGGTTTAACCTACCATAATGCTTTGTGTTATGTTGTCATGGTAATATGAAGTCACAAAATACAAAAGCAAAAACTGAATA